>VUQJ01032443.1:0-10284 GCA_015108635.1 Andinoacara biseriatus | reverse complement strand
AATTTAATTAAAAAAAAAAAACTTAACTTAAAATAAAAATAAAAATCCCTACATGTTGTGTTTGTGTGGTCTCTGTTAAATCCCCTGACTTTGTGTGTGTGTGTGTGTGGGGGGGGGGGTATTAAAGTTATTACTTCTAAGACCTCTCACTCCTATTTTCAGATTCCTAATCACAAACTCACCTGTAGAACAATTATAACAGATCTTAGCACTCACATTCAATCAATGTTCACCTGGCAGCACGTCTTTGACTCGGTTTGTCTATATGTGTGTGTAGGTGTTTGTGTGTTTGTGTGCCACGTCAATCAGAAAACAAACAGTAACAATCTCAGATTATCATTAATGCAGGGTTTTACTGTGAAATCTGACAAATCACAGAGCTGGATTATGGGCTAAACCAACATTTGGTGGAGTGTGTTTCCAAGCTAGCTCATCTCAGCTGACCCAGTGTTGATTGTAGTTATCAGTACCAGTGCAATCCTCTAGAGTCCCTTTGCTATGAGTCATTTTCCTGGGCTTAAAGTGAAACCCAGATGATTGACAACTAAAAAATTGCAGGAATCATATCCAGCCTAATACTTTCTGCTCTGACATGAGCCTGTTATGGAGGCTTGTGTTGACCACAAACAATAGAAGAATACCAAATATATACTTTGATTTTTCACGCATGCCAGGGACCCGAATTAAAGAATGTGGGCTTCTGGACTGAGTCGAGATACTTGTCAATTCCTGCTAGATTAAATATCATCAGTAATAACTGATTTCTTGCAGTAGTTCATGCATTTGACATTTAAAAGCTCTGATCTGTTGCAACACCTCTAATGCGAACCTGAAGCAGAAATGATTAATCTGTTATTCCTTCAACCTCACCAGTTATTCAGTTATGACTTTAAACCTGAACATGTGACTTTGTTACAGTTTGCAAGTAAAAATTATTCATTTTTTAATTGATATATCAAATAATAATGGGAACAACAGTGAGCTGAATCCTTGTTACACCAAAATCTATGATGGGTATGGGAAAATTGATATTGGTTGCCTATATTAGAGTGTAGCTTTGACACAGCGGATACACACCATGTACTAGTAAAATCTTCAATTTACATCCCTCCGTGCATCCACAAGACGAGCGTGACAAGAAATCACGGCAGAAGAGGTGGAAGTTAAAGAGATAATAAGTGCGCATTATCAGTAAAAAAAGAGAAAATATGTCTCCTGCGCTGATGCTATCTTTGCAACAACAAAAAAAGAAAGCAAACCAACACGGGAATATAAAATATGATTAGGGGTGTTTACTTACCCCAGAAAATACTTGTGTGTGGCAAAATATAACTAAACCGGCTGGTTAGTTTTGTCTTCCGGTGGTTCCCTCTCCATTTGTGCGCGCAAAGACTCCGAAATGCGAAAGTGTCTCTCGTGTGTTCGCCTGCCTGCCCGGCTCCCTCACGCAGTCTTACACGCTCGCATACCTCTCCTCACCCGCCCGCATCCAGATGTGTCATGCGCTGCCGAGAATCACAGCTCACCAAACTGATTATGAAAAGCGTGGCCGCGCGGCATGGTAATCCAGATTAAGAGTTCTGCGGTCCTAACAGTCACTCGCACAAACTCACCCACACAGATATGCATGCAGAGTGTGTGTCTAATAATCGTCTAATTGTAGCCTACACAGCAAGATGACAGCTAAAGTTCAGCCTGAGGGTCGAATACTATTTTATAGTCAGCTGCATTAAACTCTGTTGCTCATCTTATCAATCAAATGCAGAACAATCCTACGATACTGCTCAGCAGAACAGACTGATACTGTTAAACAGCCTCTTCTTTAGTGTGTGACGTGCACATAAGGACTTTTTTTTGTGACGCTAAGAAGGAAAGACGATGTGAGAATAAATTAGCCTTCTTTCTTCCGTGCCTTTTGGCCTACATAAAACACAATGGGAGCCCTAGAAATGACAACGTGAGGAATGGGGCAGAGCAGTCTGCAGGCCTGCAGGCTGCGGCTGAGGTATGAGACAGTAACCCCCATCCATCACTGCCTGGAGGAGGAGACTCACTGAAGAGCTATGTACAGTTTGGTGATGTCAATAATTCCATTTCACTGTCCTCTTATTTCATTGTGCTTTCTGTTTACATTATGGCTGTGCACTTTATATTTAGGTAAACTTCTTGGTGTCTATGCACACAGATGCCCGGAGATGGGCAGTTACGAGAAGATCCAAGGTCAGGGCTGGTAGAAGGGTATCAACCTGGCTTCTGCTTCTTTGTGTGAGGAAAAACAGGAGGAGCACTGCCTGAGCCCCACAGAATGACCTCCACATGTTCCTGACCAACCTGTCAGAATCATAAGCATGGCATGAGGTCATGACATCTTTAGTGGGACCTGAGCTGACAGCCCAGCACTCTGTTAGATGAATTCCTCAGACCTATTGTAAGACCACATGTCAGCGATTTTGCATTATATTCTAATTATCAAGCATTCCTCTAATTTTCTTGAGCAGTGTCGTTTTCTAATGACTCTATAATGGCCACTTGTGCTTTATTACACAATGACTCCACAGAATGAGAGCAGCATGCTAGCAGAGCAGCTCCAGCACTGAAAGCAGGTCACCAACTTTTTGGCACAGCATACAATTACTACAAGGCTATTTGCTCAGAAATAAAGAAAATACTTCATGATAACTACATTTAAATAACTGAGGCTGCTACAACAGATTTGCCTATTTGATGTACATGTATGGGCTACTACGCTGTTTTCTTGACATTTAATAGTCCATTTTTAAACATAGAGCAAGTGGATGCATTAAATTGGTGTTGAATGTATCTGCTTAATGCTATTTTCTGGTGGACTAAATCACTGAATCACAGCTGTTTGCACAACATACTGTTCAGCTTTCTGATGTAGAGCTTCTTTTGATCATATTATTTTATTAACCTCTAGATACTGAATCTCAGATAAAGAAGCAATTTCCTTAAAAAGACTATTCCTCTGGTGGAGTTATGAAATCGTGCAGTTAAAATAGTCCATTCTAAAACAGTATTCACCAGAAAAGTAAAGTTATGTTACACAGCGTACATCTCTTGTGAGTTAAACAGGAATATATAATACACTGTTTTTAACACTTACTTGCACTGGCAACGATGTGCTCCCTGCCGTACCAAACCAAGTGGCGCATTTTATTCTCATGAGTTTACACGCTCATTTGTGGGGGAAATAACATCCTATTTCTTTTTTTTACTGTTGCATAACGGCTCTTTAAAACCCAGGGCTTCATCAGCAATTAAATTACACCTTCTGTACACATGAAATATTACGTGAATTTACAGTTGTTATGTACTGTAACTAGTGAGAGCTGCGTATATTAGCTGCATTTAAATTGAATTAATATGGCCCGGGGGAAAACACCCGATTGCTTCTGATGAAAGACCGCTCATCACATTCCCTTTTTGTAAAAAATGTGATTCCTCTTCAAATTCTCCACAGATCTCGCTCTATCGTGGTGTGCTGCTTTAATTGCTGCTCTACATAAAAATGAAATTCCATTCCGTGTTTGCAGGAGTTATATTTAGAGTGCAGCTATGAAAGGCCAGCAGTTTAACATATCTGCCTGGCATATGGTATTAGGATAATTACGCTGGTATTTCTTCAGTACATGGGTTTGTGAAATTAAATGAATGCTCAGACCCAGGGGGCTTCATTGCTCCAACTAACCCAAACCCAATCTCTGTGCGTGTCTGGTGTGTGAGTGACTGTGGGCGTGCGAGCGTTGGCCACCCCCTCCTCAACACACACTCACGCACATATCTTGCCATCTGTTGACATGTGCAGCTGTTCAAAAATAGCCCCTCTACCAGAAGCTTCCCTAAGTGGCCAACAGATCGGCAGAGCGGGGTCCCGTCGTGTGTCTGTGCAGGTTGTGACTCTACAATGACCACGTGTAGTCTAAAACCACTGCGAGACCATTTGCTTTGAATATATATTTTGTGAATTTTACCCATCTTTTCATCTGGCAATATCTTTTTTATAGTTAGTTTCCTGATCTAGAGCGGCTGCTTGAAGTGCTGCAAACAAAGCTGGAAATGGAGCCTGTTTCTGACCAGTTCATGCAGTTCCACCCCATCCATGGTACCAATGTTCAACTGGACCACTCAGGAACCCAGGCCACTAGAGTGGAGAGCTTTGCCAATGGAGTTTGCTTTAGCAGATACCCCCTGAAGCCTGGAGAGATTTTTCTCATCGAGATCGAGGAAAAGGAGCTGGGCTGGTGTGGCCACCTCCGCGTCGGCCTGACCGCCAGGGACCCCAGGAGCTTAGAGGTCGTACCTGAATACTCCATTCCAAACTTGACAGATTTAGGGGACAGCTGGATATTTGCCATCACACGCAACCATAACAAGATCGTAGAGGATGCTGGAGTCATAGAGCCCAGACAGGGAGAACTGGCTGGGGGGCGGAGGCTTGGGCGAGGGGAGGAAGAAGATGTGGCTGAAGATCAGGGAGATGAAGGTGCAGCCAGTAACATGAAACCAAAGGCTTTCTTCACAGACACCCACTTGCACATTGAGAATGTTCGAATCCCCAGAGATAAGCTGGTTGGTCGGAGCCGGCCGGGACGCTTCAGTCACATTTTGGATGACTTATACAAAACCAACGCCCTGCCTCCCACAGCCAGACGCAGCAGGATAGGAGTACTGTATGCACCTAAAGGGCAAGGCCTGGCTGATATGCATATAGTTATCAATGGTGAGGACATGGGAGCTTCTGCAAAGGGAATCTCCACTGTCAGACCTATATATGCTGTGGTGGACGTATTTGCTGCTACCAAGTGTGTTCGAATTGTCCAGGTGGAGTACGGATGTGAGTGTCAGAATGATTTTGAGACAATAGGATGCAGGGCACAGGCACATTGCTGACTGCCACTGAAAGAGACACAAAACAGCTATGAATGATTTATTAACAATCTACCAGCTCAATTAGTCTGTTACAGATACAAAAAGTTAATTTTTATCTCTTTGTGATCATCTGTTATTTAGTGTCTCTTTAGTGTCTCTTTGTAGATGTTTGGTGCCTCTTTGCAGTCTGTTGTTAGGTTATATCTATTTTTGACTCTCTTTGTGGTTGTTTTATGTCTGTTTAATGTCTTTTTTTTTTTTTCTTTGAAGTTGTTGGTCAGTTTGTTGTAATTTTCAGCTTCTTTTAGTCATTTTGCATCTCTTTGTGTTCATGTTGTACCTCTTTGTGATTGTTTTCTGCTTTTAAAAGATTATTTTGCACCTTTTTGACTATGGTAATTTTCCTTTCCTTTTTTTCTTTGTTTTGATTGCCTTTAATCTGCTAATCCACATTTTCCTCTTCTCTTTTCTGTGGCTCCAGTCTCGTCCTTGCAGACGCTGTGTAGGAAGGCCATCCAGAAGCACATTGTCCACCGGATGGCTATTGACTGGCTCGAGCTGCCAGAGGCACTCAAACACTATTGCAAGTATGAATGAAGGACACAGGACACCTGGACATATGAAAATGATTTCAGAGCTCTCTCCCGTCAAAAATGTGATATTTATTTTCATGACAGACCTCGGTATTTCATTTATAAAATAAAATGTTACATTCTTGTGTTACACAATAACATCAAAGTAGAATAAATTCAGTATTTGTGTGTCTGTTTGATTGATTAATTTTAATATTTCCATCCTAGAGAGCCCTGTGTCCTTAGTGTGTCTATGATGAATAAAATTGTACCAGCTGCAGTGCAGCTGCTTCCATGCAGAAGGTCACACTGAAGGTCTCACTTAATGTTTCATGCTTTATGAGAACAAATTTGTGTATTAGCTCCTAAGGCTGAGTTTATACAGAGTAGTCACAGCCATCCTCATCTATCACACCAACCCACCTGCATGCATCTTCTAAATGTAAAAGAAAGTCAAAGAAGTGTCAGGTGGTGCCAGTGTAAAATATGATGCTCTGTTTCCAGCACTTTATGTTGGTTATTTTTATTCAGCCCTTCAAATACAGGCAATAGATCAGTTTCAGTTCAGTCAGTGTTTTGGAGGGATCAGTGGTCCCCAGACTTGGAGTAACGCTGGAGAGTACCGCGCATCCACCGGTGCTCCTGCTGGCAGACACTGATATCTAGTGGCGGCGGTGATAACAGCAGTGGGCGGAGCTCCCGTTAAATCTCCAGCCAGGATCACTTCACACGAGAGGAGCGGCGACGGGAGGCGTTCCGTAATCGCTCCCTGCTGGAGGAAGAAAGACCGAGCGAGATTAAGACTGAGAATTTGCCTTCAGCGGATCTGTTCAAACGAAACGCCATGTCTTTCTGTCAGTTTTTAGGCGGCGAGATCTACAAGGATCATTTCAAACCAGGTGAGCAGCAGGCGGTCACGTTATTCAGTAAACGGTGATGTGATGTAATCTCCATTGGGCTGGAATATGAAGGATCAACTTTTGATGCTTATTTTTGGGTTGTACTTTGATTGATTTTTGAAGCATCGTTTGGCTATAAAATTAAGCAAATATTGTGCACTATCACAGTGACAGGGTGCAGGAGACGCTGTGGCAAAATCTGCGGATGATCAATGGCAATTTAGTTGCATTTTACTAGAATTGCAAGAAGAAACAATAACTGCTATTAACAGTAAAAACAGAGCACTGCTGCGTTTTCAGAATGCAATCACATTTTGAGCTCCAGCTATTAAGGTGTGGTATATTAAAAGCAGTGATTGTTTTGGTTTAATCATAATAAATATTTTTCATTTGACATATTGTGTTCCCGCTCTACATTTGTATGAATCAGAGCTTAGGTTTTGTTAATTAGCAAACTGTAGAATTGGTAGGATTTCGGGAAGGATTTTAGCCCATGTGCAAAAAAAATGCACAATGAACTGCACAATATCAGCTATTCAAAAAATAATAAGATCAATTCTACTTTAATCTCCAGCAGATTTGGATTATTTTAAGTCTTTTCCAGGTTGATAAAAATAATTCAAAGTACCAAACTTTAACTGTCACCCTGCAGGATTATATGTGTGCTCCAAGTGTAACCATCCGCTGTTCTCCAGTCGGTCCAAGTTCCCTCACTCGTCTCCTTGGCCGGCTTTCACAGAGACCATCAGAGAGGACAGTGTAACCAAGATGATGGAGACCCTCACTGCCTACAAGGTCTGAGTCCAAACTAGCAAAGTATACATTGCAAAAATCATACATATTTATTGTCACTCATGGGTTACAACAGGAGATTTGTGCATTTTTGGTGTTTTGTGTACACAGGTTCTATGTGGCAAGTGCGGCAGCGGGCTGGGCCATGAGTTTGTAAATGATGGTCCAGAGGAGGGAATATCACGTTTTTGAATATTCAGCCACTCGCTCAAGTTTGTCCCCAGCAAAGGTAGAGAACTTCTTTACTGCTGTTTTATAACAAGTTAATCTTTAAAAAATAAAAATAAAATTCTTGCATACAGGGAGAAAAGGCCATTTTTACCGGTATCATAAAACCTGCCTCTCCACAATTCTCTGGGTTTGTCGGTGCGATCAGCAGACCTCACTGTGCGCAGTTTCACTGGTAACAATTTCTCTTAAAAGCAGAATATAATAAGCAATTTCCATGGGGAGGTCAGTTGATTCTCTCACACGCAGATGAAGACTAAATTGTTGACACCCTTCTGTTAAAGAAAGAAAAAACCCACAATGGTCACTGAAAAAACTTGAAACTGACAAAAGTAATAAATGTATATCTGTTATGTATGTAAAATAAATGAAAATGTACTGACAATTAACTCGTGAAAATCAGACACTGCTTTTGAATTGTGGTCCAACAGAATTTTTTTTAAAAACAAAACTTATGAAACTGGTCTGGCAAAACTTATGCTCGCCTTAATATTTTGTTTCACAACCTTTTGAGCCAATCACTGCAGTGATTTCTGTAACTCTCCCCGAGACTTCTGCACGTGTCCACAGGTGTTTTGGTCCACTCCTCATGAGCAAACTGCTCCGGCTGTCTCAGGTTTGACAGATGCCTTCTCCAGACTGCACGTTTCAGCTCCTTCCACAGATTTAAATCAGGACTCATAGAAGTCCGCTTCAGAATAGTCCAATGTTTTGTTCCATCCCCTGGTGTTTTTGGCTGTGTGTTTTGGGTCATTATCCTATTGAAGGACTCGTGACCTGCAACTGAGATAAAACACTTTGGCACTGGGCAGCACATTTCCCTCTAGAATGCCTTGATATTCTGGAGATTTCATTGTAGCTGCACAGATTCAAGACACCCTGTGCCAGATGCAGAAAAGCAGCCTCAGAACATAACCGAGGCTGCATATGTGAACATAGAGCTGATGTGACTTGCCAAAAAGCTCCAGTTTTGCCTCATCTGCCCAAAGAACATTCTCCTTTGGCTCGTTAACATACATTTTGACAAGTCTCGCTTTTTTATAATTTGCTTTCAACAGTGGCGTCTTCCTCAGTCGTCTTCTGTTAAGTCCAGTCTGGCTCAAACAGTGATGGCTGCTGCGATCTGACACTCATGTATTGACCTCTAATCTCTTTGGACGTCATTCTGGGCTCTTTTGTTATGTCATTAGCCAGCTCTTCATTTTGTCATTAATTTTCCTCTTGCAGCCACGTCCAGGGAGGTTGGCTACAGTCCCATCGACCTTAAACTTCTTAATAATATGTGCAGCTGTAGCCACGGGAACATCAAGCTGCTTTACATGCATGTCAATAACTGTCTTTCTCATCTCCTGAGACAGCTCTCTCCATAGCTTTCTGTGGTCCATGCTCAGTTTGGTACAGTGTGTTTATCCAGGCCAGTTTCAGTAAATTTTTATCTATTATTACTTTTGTAACTTTTATATTCTTTCAGTGGCCATTGTGGGTTTTACTCGTCACTATAACTATTAGAAGAATACAATGGATTTAAAGTAAAATATTTTTTACTCTGAAATGAACTGAGATATGTTCCTACTACATGATGCGGCTCTCTTTTCTACTAACAACTCATGCAGTGCTCTGCTGCTGCTCTTCAAACGAGTCTATTTTTGTGATTTGTGGTGTTGTCTCTTTCTGTAAAAGTGAATCAGCATTTTCCAGATTTAACCTCACGCGCAACATATTAACCGCAAGCGTGTTTCTCTTCTGTCTCTGACCAAGGTAAGGACAAGCAGTAGAGAGCAAAGAAACTGTTTCACCTCCAGCTGCTGTGCCTGCTGCTCGGTTCGAGTGTGGTGAACAGGTCGGGTCAGTGGGTGATGTGGATAGGAGAAAGGCCTGAGAGGGACGTCCTATCCACTGAGGAATCTTTGACCGGCCTGTGGCACAGAGCTCGGACCATAGCTCCGCAAATATTCCTTTACGTGATGTCACATTTCTTGAACAACTCATATATTTAGCTACTGTGTCATTTACTCTACTCCGCTAAAACGTGCTGATGTGAGTAGACACACTTAAAGCTAGTTTCAACTTCCAAAGGGTACTGTCTCTTTAAAGATATCGACTATGCACTTAAGTCCAGGTAGTCAGTCTGCTGTTTTGTTGCTTTAAAATCATGCAGTAGCAAAGAAACCATGCTTCAGTGACATGTTTCTCCCAATTTGTTACATGTACTAGCAATACTTTGTGTTCTCTGTGCTCTGTGTTTTCCTTATAGACATGTTATTATCAGTTTTGCACTCTCTAAATAGCTTGTTTAGGACAAATATACATCAGTCTGGTTTATCTTCAGCTGTCAGTGTTTTGATGCTCATATGAAGGAAAAACCAAACAATAAATTATATTTGATAGAGTCTGTTTTGTCTATAAGGATGTATTTGCAGTTGCTTATTTAAAATTTTAAACTGTTATTCCTTAGATTGAGCTCTAGATGGAGATATTGTCCCGTCAGAGCACAGTCATTTTCCTCAAGCGAGGATTCCCTACTTTTGCCATTATATGATGTAAACAGTATTCTCTTTGTGTGTGTGTGTGTGTGTGTGTGTGTGTGTGTGTGTGTGTGTGTGTGTGTGTGTGTAAAAGAGAGAGTTCCCTGGCATTAATTCCTTCTACAGGGGCTCAGGCGCTCTCTGAGGCCCAGCTGCAGGCCGTACTCTCTGGGTTCCTGTAGTTGGCAGAGACCCTGAGGTTTAGAGGAGTAGCCTGGCCGCCTGGTGAGAGATTGAGGGCTATCATTACAAAGGAAGTAAACATACACACTTTTGCACACAAAGCGCGATAAACATGTCAGTCGCCACCCTCGCTCTTCCATGTCACAGACATGTACTACTCCAAAAGTGACCCCCCCCCCCCCCCCCACAGCCTGC
>VUQJ01032441.1:38732-51072 GCA_015108635.1 Andinoacara biseriatus | reverse complement strand
TTGTGGAACTTTCTCCCATCTCCCTACTGCATCTCTGGAGCTCAGCCACAGTGATCTTTGGGTTCTTCTTTACCTCTCTCACCAAGGCTCTTCTCCCACGATTGCTCAGTTTGGCTGGACGGCCAGGTCTAGGAAGAGTTCTGGTCGTCCCAGACTTCTTCCATTTAAGGATTATGGAGGCCACTGTGCTCTTAGGAACCTTGAGTGCTGCAGAAATTCTTTTGTAACCTTGGCCAGATCTCTGAGCTCCTTGGGCAGTTCCTTCCACCTCATGATTCTTATTTGCTCTGACATGCACTGTGAGCTGTGAGGTCTTATATAGACAGGTGTGTGTCTTTCCTAATCAAGTCCAATCAGTTTAATTAAACACAACTAGACTCCAATGAAGGAGTAGAACCATCTCAAGGAGGATCAGAAGAAATGGACAGCATGTGAGTTAAATATGAATGTCACGGCAAAGGGTCTGAATACTTATGAGCATGTAATATTTCACTTTTCTTTTTGAATAAATTTGCAAAAATTTCTACATTTTTGTTTTTTTCTGTCAAGATGGGGTGCTGAGTGTACATTAATGAGAAATAAAATGAACTTTTTGATTTTAGCAAAAGGCTGCAATGAAAAAAAGAGTGAAAAATTTAAAGGGGTCCGAATACTTTCTGTACCCACTGTATATATTTACTAGCTGATCTTAAAATGAATGATAAAATTATGTGTACGTTGTTTGTAATTAAATCTTTTAGTGCAGTGACACTTTGGGGTCACTGAAATGTGTTGTCACGCATATCTATCATATCAAATAAGTGTTCATCAAAAAGTGACGCTAATAGTGCCTGTAACTGATTAATGTGTCTTGTACAATAAATATGGAGCTTGCAAAGAAGAATATATTTATTTATGATTAATTTCTTTTGGTTTTTATGAACAGCTGTTTTTGCCATCTCTCTCTATGCAGTGATTTAATGACAATAAAATGAATAACGATAAATTATGTGTTTTGATACATGGGAAAAGTAAATGCGCCGTGGGCATGGCTAAAAGTAATAATTGTAATAAAAGGTTAGACTGGTAAGGCTAGGTAAGACTGATATTAGTAGAATTGCTTGTTACTCAAACATATGTGAGCCCCCTGCTACCAGCCAATCAGTCTGGGGTGGTCGCCTCAATTCAGACTTGATGCCATTAACTGTGGTCACTCCACTGGCTGTTCTGGATGTTGCCCGAATGATCCGATTATGAGTCCAGCTCTGGACAAAGAATTACTTTACCGTCCTTTAAAGCAAGGAAAAAAGGAGCTTTTTATAAGAGTGAGTACAAAGATAAATGTAAGCTGGTCACAGATGAACACACATAATACCTAAGACTTGCTAAAGAAACCAGCTTTTTTTTCCTTTGTTCTTGTTCCTGCTTTTTAGGCAGCTGTTAGATTATTGCTTAATTGCAGATTTTTTAAAAATCTAGCACCGACAATGTCTTTCAGGATTAAAAGACAAATAAATAGGAGTTTAGAGTTTTGCAGACTCTAACCACAAATGTGGAATTTTTCTTCACTTTTGTTTTGTTTTGTTTTGTTTTGTCAGACTTGATCAAATTTAAACCTGTGTTTGAATTATGATTTAAACCAGTCATTCTGTCATCTATCCGTGCCACAGTGTTGTCAGCTCTCCATTCGAATTACTCAGAACTGACAGTCAGAGGAGGGGGAAATTAAGCTCTCTGTGAAATAAAATCCACATATATTGCCTGCAATGAATAAAGGCATAGTGACTGTCAGCTACTTTATTCGTTATAAATAGCGCTCCAATTAAAGCTGAAAGCTTTGTCTCGCTAGAGGCTCATTTACAGTACCAGTTCCAGTATCTTCTAGTATCTTGAAAAGTCATGACAGATAAGGAACATAGTATTACTGTAAAACCCCCCAGCCAGTGATTGGAAAGAGACTTGGAGGGGGTGTAGCAAAAACAATTCCTGACACTGAATTGATGAATATTTTTGAAGCACAAAAACAATTTACAGCGGACTGAAATAACCAAGTGCTACTAGCTTACTGTGTATTTCTGTCCCTAAAGGCTTTATTTCCTTAGTCATATGGGGAATTAAATATACTGTGATCAAATTGATGAAGGAAAGATTTTGTGGATTTTTTTTTTAGCATATCAAGTTGGTCATGGGCAAATACTACAGTGTATTTAATATTAAATTCACTCCCCATCTCCCCTGTTTTAATTGACAGTGAAGTGAACAAAAATGTAAAGCAGAAACTTTTACCAAATCCCATGTGAGGAAACACGTTCCAGTGGAGGAAAGGAGAGTTGTTCTACCACCATGCATTCTCATTAGAGTACAGCACATATATGATGTGTGTACTGTACTTACTGTCTCCAGGTGCTGTCTAGACTTCAGGAGCCAAGCCGGACCAAGTGAGCAGAGTTGAATGGCCTTTCTGCTGCCGTTAACACGGC
This sequence comes from Andinoacara biseriatus, assembly GCA_015108635.1. Lineage (NCBI taxonomy): Eukaryota > Metazoa > Chordata > Actinopteri > Cichliformes > Cichlidae > Andinoacara > Andinoacara biseriatus. The sequence goes on along the minus strand of VUQJ01032441.1, from coordinate 48,613 downwards.
TTGTCTGCCGAGATTACTGTGCATATGGTCAGTGTGTTCCCAGGCGGCCCGGCCGCGCACAGACATGCAGCACTTCAAGCTGGCATCTTTGCCTACGCAGACAAGCTGGAGAAGCGCACACATGCAAACTGTCTCCTTTTCTTCCGTCTGCCCTGCATCCAGTGATTCCAGCTGACAGCAGCAGACGTGTCACAGCTGGCTCTGAGACCAAACTTGAACAAAGGCAGGTTAAGCCAAGTAGGTCACATGCCTCCTTGAAGGCATCGATCCTTCTCTGCCTCACAGGGATATTCACAATTCTGTCTATATGAGATTTCTGGTTTCATTTACTTTACGGTCCACACACTTTGCAGTATGTAAAGGATATATTACACACATTATTGTCTGTGTATACTTTATAACAGCTATAAAAATAAAATTAGCATTTTAAAACTATTTGTGATGTGACTACTTTAAAAAACAGACTTGTGTGTGTATTTATGCCATTTTATTGTGCCAAGTGCATTCACACTGATCAAGCATAGCATTATGACCACTGACCGGTGAAGTGGATAACACTGATTATCTCTTCATCGTGGCACCTGTTAGTGAGTGGGCTATATTAGGGAGCTAGTTTTGTCCTCAAAAGTCCTTAAAGTTGATGGGTTAGAAGCAGGAAAAAATGGGCAAGCGTGAGGATTGGAGCGAGTTTGTGTAGGCTACATGGCTGGGTCAGAGCATCTGACTCCAGCTCCTGTGGGGTGTTCTCGGTCTGCGGTGGTCAATATCTATCGAAAGTTGTCCAAGGAAGGAGCAGTGGTGACCAGCACCAATGCAGCCAACAGACAGGCTATTGTAGCTCCAATTGCCAAAAAAGTTAATGCTGGTTCTGATAATAAGGTGTCTGAACACACAGTGTGTTGCTATTTGTCGCATAAGCGTGCCGATGCAGATTATAATCTAATCGAGCATCTGTGTGATGGGCTGGACAAAGAAGTCCGATCCATGGAGGCCCCGCCTCGCAGTTTACAGGACTTAAAGGGTCTGTTGCTAATATCTTGGTGCAGATATCACAACAGACCTTCAGGGGTCTGGTGGAGTCTGTGCCATGATAGGTCAGAGCTGTTTTGGCAGCAAAAGGTGGACCAACCCAATATTAGGCAGGTGGTCATAATGTTATGCAAAATAGTTGCAGTGGTGAAACACTTCTGAGACAAAGACATGCCTTCTTATCTTTAGCAAATGAAGACTAATTCTTGATGCAGGAAGTAGGATTGGTGCACACTGAGCAAATCATTGTTTTATTAGTACAAAAAAAAAAAAGCCAGGGTTTCAGTACTTCTGTGTGACATTGGGGTTTTTCTTGTCTTCAGTGTCACCAAAATCACACAACAGACTTTATTTTTTCTGCAAGGAAACTAATTAACCTTCCTTTTTCTTTAGCTGATGGTGAAGCACCTGAACACAGCTGGATGCAACTTCTTTGCACGAGGACTTTGTCTGTATATTAGCTGTTTCTCCTCTAATGAGCTTCTTTTGAGGCTTAATCAGTCATTTCTATTCACAGATCATCTTACATTAATTGTTAGTATGATAATTTCTTTGAAATGTCCAAATCTAAACAAAAAGACAGACTATTATAGAGATTAAACGATGCACCCGAGTTAATACAACGGTATATAGAGTAGGATATTTTTTTTATGAAAACTACTGCATTAAGGGAACTCCAACACTTTGTGCTCCAGTGCTTTATCCTCTATGTTTAAACATGCAGATGCAGTTTTCTTTCTAACAGTAAAAAGCAAAGAGACATCTTGTTTTATTTTAGTCTTTTTTTTTTTCAAACATGTAACATATTCTTTGCATGAATACCTACTCTGTCATTAGACCTGCAGTCTCTACTGTCACAGAAGACGTGAGCTCTGGGAGTCTAAGTTATTGAACTGCACGGCAGTGTCAGATAACAAGTGTCAAGAGGAACTAACAAGAGGGGCTTCAGATATGAACAGGGGGCCTTATCCTAATCTGTGCAAAAGCAACCACCCCCAAACCCAACGCTGACACGGACACGCAGGTTTTCTACTGCTCCAGGACTTTTGTGCTGTTCATTTAGGGTTTGTGTGATTATAGAAAACAGATGTGTTACACTGTAACCCCATAACTGGCACATCTTGCCACTGACAAGGATGGATCATTAGGTGTGCAGGGTCTCTTCCTTCAAAGTTCCCCTTCATGTGTGCTTGTATCGTTCATTTATTGGGATCTCATTAGGTGTTTCTTACAGCACAGCTAGTCTTCACAGAGTGCGCATTAAAAACATACATAAACATCATGCTGTTATGAAAACAGATGACAGCACATTACTAAAAATTGAAAAAAACAAAAAAATAAATAAAAACAGCAGGACACATTCACATCTACGCTCTACATGTATCTTGAAAGGAAGTCGTTGATGAGTTTGTTATTGTTCTGTAACCTATTCCAGATAAAACAGTTCTCTTACAAGGTACAAACAGCTGACCAGTCATTACATGAGGTGTTTTAGGATCATGACAAAAACCAGTGTTTAATATTTTATCATGAAATGCATCCTGGAAAATCATAACTTCGGGGCTTTCATGCTGTTTGTTACAGTTGATTGGTGCCATCAGGTTTGCAGTGGTTCTTGTTTCTTAACTTAAATCATCTCCGTCCACAACTTTCCGCCTTTCCCTGGAAAACCGGCTCGTGCACAAACACGCTTCTACACGGGAGCTTTTGAATCTTTAATAGCAGGAACATCTGTGTCCTCCTCCACAGTGGACTGACCTCCCCCCGCTGGTGCCAGGGTCTGTTCAGAACCTTCTTTGTTTAGCCTAAAGGAAAGGTCAGGGACTTAGTGTACATGTTCAGAGGAACTAAGCATCATCCAGAGGGGTTTGTGTAAACGGTCCAGTGGACTCTCTCTCTGAGGCTCAAAAATAACTGTCTATGGAAAAAAATAATTAAATAAAATGAGGAAAGATCTGACATCTACAATAATTTAAAACTGATTTTAATTCACTGTTCTGTTGCATAGTGGGTGTCCCAGAACAAGTCAATTAATTAGAGACTTTACAGAAGAATCCCCTATTTTACATTGACATGACATTTAAGTTACTCAATTCCCTGTTCAGCTTTGCGTATTTAAAGCTGCTCAGTAGTGATTATTTTCTCTTTTTCTTGTGATAATAAACATTATCTTTAGGAACTTGCTCAGCATTTTACATTTTCTGACATTTCATAGTCCAATGAAATAATTAAGGAAAATAATTTAGAATGAAAATGACTATTAGTCACGGCCTTGTAATGTCCTATTTTATAGATACATAAAATTAGCTTGTATATGTCAGTTTCCATCTTACATTTCTTTATTTTATTTTATGTCACTGAGGTTCTGCCTTCCCCTTCTATACTGCTCAGTAAAACAAGCACCTTATAGCCCTCACCATCCTGGAGGGAAGAAATAACTGCTGCCCTGTTGCCCTCAAACTCCTAAAAACATTGCATCAAAGTGCGTGCTGGATTCTAACCAAATCCCCCCAGGAACTGCCCTATGCAGGGGGTTAGTTTTGCTGCACAGTGAGTCAGAGATGCGGGAGATACATGACATAGTCTGGCCCTTAAAGACTTTACCACTGTATTTAGGAACTTGTAAAATATAAACCACTTCCTGACCATACACATTAATAATTTACTCTTCATCTTATCATAACCAAGTGCTGAATCAGAATTTAGGTGTCGGTGAATCTTTATCTGTTATTCATGTGTACAGTCAGGTTGAGCCTTGAGTGGATCACAAATGTTGAAGCATTTATTTACTGTGATTTTTTTTTAGTGTATCTTTTTTTTTTTCTGGGGTCTTTCAGTATGAATTATTTATAATACATATACATTATATGACTTAAAACCCACTGAATTACTTTTCTGTAGGTTTGCATGTGGAACTGCACTCTATTAATCTCATCTTAATCTGCCCTCTTTTTTTCTGTCTCCTATGATCTTACAGTGTGGCATCTTTTTTTATTTTAAACTTAATTTGTTAGAGATGGTTGAGACTGAGGATGGAAATATGGTAAGAAAGGAGAGCAGGCGACTGGCATTCAGCAAATGGTCCAGCCAGTGAGGACTCGAAAAGGGGTTGCTGCTCAGGATATTTGCAACTATGTGGTTACTCCAGGACCTCAGCGTATGCAGCTAAACAATGGGCCCACGGGCAAAGGCCTCTCTCTCGCTCGCTCTCTCTCCACATTTCTCACACACAGCTATCTTATTTTGCGATGAAGAATTACAAGGATTCTGGCATTAAGGGCTTAAAAAACACAAACAAACATAAAATTTGTACCACATACTGTATGCTCATGTCGGTTTGACACAGAGTTGAACTTCCTTATGTAACTTTTAAGCCCTTGAAACCCTTTATTCCTGTATGTTTGTAGAGAACAAGTGGAACAGACTGAGAGCAGATTGTACATATTCTGCTTTGACACAAAGAGCGCAGAGGTCATCCTCACCCTACACTTACATCTTCAGTGTGTAGCATAGGAATGGTGGTGGGGTTGGTGGTGGGGGTGTGTGGGGGTGGTGGTGTTATAGCTGTGTGAGAGGTTGGTCATTTTTGACATGGCACTGTTGTGTAAAGCCCTTTCTAAGTATTCTTTGTGTTGCTAGAAAAGGTCATTCATTTGCTTCTGCCCGTGCATGTTGATAATTTTAGTCAGTTAAAGGGAAAATAATTCACTGGTAGTAATAAAACGGGGACAGACCACTGAAGATGATTCACATAGAACAGAAAATGTCTTGATCTTGCATGGAGGCATTTATGCAGTAAAAAATATTCATCAGCTCTTTGTCATTAAACTCTTCACTTCGCTTCATTTTGTAGCAGAGTGATGTTGCAGCTTGTTATACGGCCCTTGTAACAGTGATGCCAAGTGAGCTTGTGAGTTACAGCGACAGATTCTAGACATCAGTTGAAACGCTCGGAAACATAAGACCAGAGCAAAGATGAGACATGTCTGCATGCAGAGAACTAAAAGTGTTCACATGCAGATGTATCTGACACGTTTATTTAAACTCCTATTAAAGCTTGTGTTAACATTATATAGGCCTACATAGGATACACTAAGCTGGATTTTTCTGCTTGCTGCTTAAACAGAATCTCATGTAAATATGCATTCAGTTGCCTTTTCTGTGAATTTCCTGCACATGCCCGCTCTTTGCCTCACCATCAGTCTGTCCGTGCCCTCGGCATTGTCTAACTTTCAAAAAAGTGGTTCTGATCTCTGAGGCACCTTTTGGAAAAACCTATTGAGAGTATTACAGATATACAGGCAAATGTTTTATCACAGCAATAATTTTGATATTGTGAGTTTGAGGACTCCTTATCTTATTTTATTCCATGGGGCAACCCAACCTGTTCTCTGTTCTCCAGTCAGTGGCACCCCACCGAAGTTGACAGCCACAAATATTTTCCTTCGACACTTTTATTCTTGCAAATTAAACACTGTCTGATAGATAAGATTTGGTGTGCCATTTTTAACTCCTCCAGGGGGTGGTTGTGGCTTTATTAGATGCTATTATTTTCTCCCATCAACGTGTTTTCCAGGCCAAATGGATCCATTCCCCACTGGGAGAACTCCAAGCCAAGGTGGAATCTAAGCTTCCATAATCTGCCATGTTATTGAATTAAAGGCTTACGCCTTCTCTTCACGAGTATGTCAATTACTCTCTTTTCAATAGCAAACTCAATCATTTTTTTTTCAATTAAAGGTACACCTAGTGCTAAAGCACAGAGGTATTCACATGTTGATTGATGTGTAAAAGAAAGAATAGAACTATAGAGATTTTTTCCCTTTCTCCAAGCCTATACTGAACAGTATAGACTGAATAATTCATTGTGTTTATGCTGCACCAGTAGCAACTGCTCCAAGTGCGGTTTTGATGCAGAAATGCGAGCTTTTGAGATATTAACGGGATATTCGCATCTTTAATGAGCAGCGATTTCACATTTACTTCCAGACGTTCAGGTTTTCGAACATGCAGCATGAAGTGGACGTGACTCCTCGTCTATCTTTGATAAAAGAAGCTATTTCTGCATTTTTTTTTTTGAAACTGTGAAATTGGCAGTATTGATGTAGAAGTGTTTGTCGATGCATGAGACAGACCAAGAGACCCCTAAAACAACACGCTGTGCGTTATTAAAGAGTCTTGGAGTGCGCTGCATAAAATAACAAATGATGCCCCATTTTGTTCAATTCAAGGGGAAAAATGAAATTGAGGGGGACAAAATTTTACATTTTTAATAGTGTGTTGCATGTATTTATTACCCACTAGGCTTAATGCTTTCTGTAAAACATACATTTTTAAAACACTCATACCCTGACACATGCATTTTAATTTTTCAGCATGTGCATCTTTTGTACTCGCATTTGACGTGAGTGTCATACAGCACAGCGTCGCTGGTTAGACACTGATCTTCGGCTCTGGGTTACATTTTTCAGTAGTGAATGACTTGTGATCCATTGCATGTGAGCGGCTTGATGCTGGGCTCTCATTAGGGCAACCTCGGATGTGAAAATCAAGAGGTAGTCTGATCAGAGGTTGTTTCAGAAAAGGAGGGAACCAAGTGAATAAAGGTGCCATGTGTGGTAAAAAAACACCCTTTCAGAAAAGACGTACGGTAACAAGAAGGCAAGACATTTTTTAGCTGTGAACAGGAAAGTTGGGTCAAAGTGCCCCCTGACACCTTGAGGTTGAAACTTTAAAAAAAAAACACATGATTACCAACTCGTGCTAACGCAGCGAGTTCAGAATTATAATAACAGTAATATAGCTACACAGAAATCAGACTTCAACAATGTAGTTTCATAATAATGCATGATTTAAAATATCCACTGAGGGGCTTTATAAAATGATTCTATGTGGAGGTTTGTGTGGAGAAAAAAAAATTAACATATTGAATTCTTACACATCAGCCACTGAAAACAGCATGTGGCAAGAATATAAGAGAACTTCATGTCTCGCATGCTTTAGGCACATTTCTACCGCAATCATAACCTGATCTTACCTCGCTGTGATGAATCAAAATGACAGTGAAAACTGATATTCAAATGTTAATGGAACATTTTCAGACTACCTGAAAGCTGAAAGAAAACCGCACCCCGTGACTTTTTGACGCAGATTATCAGCAAGCAACCTCGAATGAAATGCATTTATCGGGGGCTGATCGTTGGTCGAGAAACAAAGCAAATCCAAAGGCGTGCACTTGTGGAGTGCGTTCGATCAAACATGCTGTACTGAGTCACAGTTTGGTTATATTGTAATTGGCATTTTAATGCAGGTTTATGAAGATCAAGTGATTTTTTCTATATGAAAATGGATTTATGCAAATCTGTATAACCTGTGAAAGATGCGAGTTATACGGGGCCCACTCAGATAAGATGGACGACTCATTCCTCAGCTTTGAAAGTCTTTACTACTTTTGTTGCCCGCCCTATAGAGACTCTCCAAACTCTTTAAGCCTGAGCTTTAAAACTCTTGCCAACCCCTGCAGCCAAAGGCAGCCATTTTCAGAAAATAGCTCAAGACAAATCAAGTGTACTCAAACTGCCCAGGTTGTCAGAAAACTGAAATAAATCCTCAGACAAGGACCCAGATATTTTCTCTCATAACTTCATGGACCCAGCCAGAGAGGAGAAAATTGATATAATATTAGAAAAAAAAAATCCCCAAATGAAGGCATATCAGGACTGTGGATGTACCGCTCAGAGTGTCTTTGGATTCTTTTTTCCTTTTTGCATTCTCAGTGATAGGTTCGGCGGCAACTTGCATATTAATTTTGTTTGTGCAGCGTTAACGCCCCATGTGGAGAAATTAAAATGGAAGGCACGAAACGCAAAGGCTGTTTTATTTACAAAAAAAAAATCAAAAATCAAAATGAAAATAGCACAAACTCCATGCCACCTCAAGAAATAATTCAAGATTCAATAAGACAGATAAATAAAGCCCACAGTCTCGCAACAAACTGCGACATCCTCCCCGACTTCACACCAGTGACTGCTGTCAAACCATCTCAGCCTCTGCTGCCCTGAAATCCCACCATCTAAGCACAGGGTAGGGTTAAACTGGTCTAAGTAAGAAACTAGCATTATTTGTGCCAAACATCTTCATTTAGCTATGAACACGTTTGCTTAACACAAATGAGCGCAGCAAACTTAACAGCATGTCAGCTGCTGTAACATCTAATAGTTTTGCCCGGCGGCGACTTGGGAGCTTGTTTGTGAGCTCCCACACTAGACTGTGTGCTCTGTTGTTAATTTATCTGGACTGTAGCTGATTATTTAAAACAGACAATTATGATGTGAAAATATATTTTCTGACAGTACTTTCTAAAATAAAAGAGAAGGGAGCAGCCTTTTCAAAGTCTCCACGCGGATAAGGTCTGTGTGTCACAACAGTGCAAAGATGAATGTAGCTTTCAGTGCCTCAGCCTCATTGGTAGTCCATTCGCTAAGTGATTTCCTGTCTCGTATTGATAACAAAGCAGGTACTTTATCTCCTTCACGTCCTCCTGTTCTAAAATGGCTTAGATTATTAAACAACTATATCTGACAAACCCAGAGGTCTTGTGGGAGCCTCTGAAGCCAGTTGGCATTCCTGGGAACGTGCAAAGCTTCCAGACTTGCAACCTCATATCAACAGTGATTCCTAAGTAATGCTGGCACTGAGTGAAGACAGATGAAAATGATTGCACTTTCCAGCTGTTTGACACTTTTTGTTTAAAATCTTTCTTGCACCTCAAATAACAGGGGGCAGTGTAAAATTGTTCATTGGTAGGAAGAAATTACTGGTAATTATTGTGTCTCTTTAAAAAAAACATCACTATGTCATTAATAGCTATTACACAGGACAAGATGTACTCCCATCCCAATCAAGCACCACAATGCAGTCTACCACACACACACACACACACACTGGTCCTCACAAATACACACACTCTCAAAGACACGCAGCCCACGCAGGGCTGCATTTCTTTACATCTTAGTGCTATTGATCTGTCATGAAGGGCCCATTAACCACTTTGTTACACACACATATATTTCTAATTGTTCCAAAGTTTCTGTATGGTTCCCTGGCAACACAGCAATTTTTGATTTCTCCTTCAAAATCATGTTAGAATTATAGCTACACGGACATTATCATCCCCAAGGTCTGGGGCGTAAAACTGTTAGTGGACATAAATAAAATACGAGTGCAATAATGGCATGTGTATCGCATGAGAGGGCATAGGATCTCTGAGTGCTTGTGTTTCCATCAGCAGAGCTGCAGCCTTGATTGATGAGGTGATTGTGGTTGGGGAGTTCGCTACAAATCAGCAGTGTTGTTATGAGTCTGGCTGCTAGCCTGCTATGCTCGGCTCCCGACAATGTCTCTACTGCCCAGCCTCAGGACAGAGCTTTCGCAGCGGAGCCTGACCTCTGTGGTCAAAGGACAGCTGAGAGATGTTTTTATTCTGATCACTCAGCCAGCTTGGTTAGTAACAAAGACTGCACACACATGCGGATGCACACACACAAGCACACACACACAGACGCATGACCCTTACCAGCAGTGCATCACCTTTTTCAGCCAAACCTCTTCCAAGTCATGCATTTCAAGCACACAGATGCACACCCATACTCACCCACAACCCCAGTCTTCCTGCTGCCAATAAAAATATGAAGAATGAAGACAGTGAGATTGAGCTTCCTGCCATGGCACAGGGGGAGTTTGGGTAATATTCAGACAGCTTTGCCTCAAGCAATGAAATCAAACAGAAGCTCCCTGCAGAGTTAGACGTCTGTTATTAAAGGCTGTTCTTTTGCTGTCAGGGTCAGCACAGA
>VUQJ01032441.1:18315-31067 GCA_015108635.1 Andinoacara biseriatus | reverse complement strand
CCCACCCCACCCCAACCCCCACCCACACGCCTCATCTGCATTGCCACTTAACAAATTTGCATAAGGCCTGCATAACCACTAGTCTGGCATACCCTCAAATAAACAATGAGAAGCTGCCTTGCAGTCCGCCATTGTTTCCTTGCTAAAGCCACTTCAGCTTACTGAAAATGTGTCAGCTATAAGAAAAGCACACCAAATAATGTTCTGCTGTTGGCTGCAGCAGCAAACACAAGAAGCTTTGTGCACTCCCTGCATCTGAGGAACTTTTGAGGGCGATGTCTTCTTAACAATAAGAAAATTCTTAGTGACAGCACATCATGCAGCTAATGTGCCTAATATGATTAAGTTAAAATAGTGAGGGACAATCAGAAATCATGGGAGCGTCTAGACCAATTTGAGACCGGTGGACAAAGACTGTCTGTGGGTTTTTGTGTCTTTATGTCACATTTTAATCTCACTGATCATCATCATCATCATCCAAGTAATTCTGGAAATGGTAACAACATAGTGCATTGTGTATCAGGCTTGGATGATCTGTGTCCATGAAAGAAAAATATTTTGTAATCATTTTACTGTTGCAAGTTTGCCAGTTTCTTGAATGACGCTGCTAACTAAAATAAAAACAAAAAAACAAAGAAAACAAAGAACAAATAAACAAATAAATAAACAAACAAAAAGAAAAAAACAAATCACTGTTGAGGAATGGCTCATATAAATAGATAAACAAAGGAAGGAAAAGCGAAAACAATAAGTGTGATTGTGTTGCATCTCTGCTGGAAGCCATGATGAAAAAAAACAAACTAAAACCTGATGTGTCAAGACCACCACAGATCTGCAGCCCTCACGTCTGACTCTGTGGAAACACTTTCAGAGGGATCGTATACGTGTGAAACAACTATTTCAATATTTGCATGTGAAATTGAAGCAACACTGAGATAGCAAGAAGAAGCTTCTCAGTTCCTGTTAAAGTGTAGAAACAGTTGGAAATAGACAAAAGAAATCAGCTCAGCCTGAATCTTTTCAGTGCTGTCATATCCTGCCAAGCCTAGTACTGCACCGGGAGTCTGCCTTAACCTAACCATTTTAGGCACTGCACGGATACAGAAGGTGAAGATTAATATATTCTACTGACTAAAACTGTTATTTTACCTTAAAATAGTGTCTGAGACAAAGGCAGCCGGGCCAATGTACCATCTTCAATGTCACAGAGCAGGAGAAAACAAGTATATGCTGTATGCGCGTGTGTTCCTCGTCTTCCTAATGTGTAAAAGAAAAAAGATATCTCCAGAAGAATATTCCTTCATTTAACTTTTAGACGTTGTGCTTTTAAAACTCAGAAAATTCAGGTTTTGAATGTGAGACTGAATATTTCTTGGTGTTTGTGAGCCCACAATCTTTGTTTAATTATTTTTTTTTTGTGTACCTGCTTTCATCAGAAAAGTTGTGAAGTAGGAACATTAGTTTCAGGGCTGTGTGTATATGTGTAAATGTGTTTATCAAAGCCCTGCGTCGATGCTATGAAGAACTGGATGACTGCTAACTATTTTTCACTCATCAGTGGGAAAACAGAAGTTCTTGCTTGTGCTCCTGACAGCTTGTTCCCACTGTGATCAATATTCTTGGTTCTTTATCATCACTGACTCAACCCAATGGCAGAAATTTAGGTGTTACCTTTCACCATGATTAAAAAAAAGAAGAAAAAAACCCAGAACAAAAACATGTTAACAGCCTTCTGTGAGTCTGCTGTTTTATTGCCCGCCTCAGTCAAATGGTGTCCAAATGAATTGGAAATGATTATTCATGCTTTTGTCTCCTCACGATTGGACTGCTGTTATCTGCTGTACGTCGGTCTCAATAAGTCATCTTTGGATCGTCTGCAGTTGGTTCAAAATGTGGCTGCCAAGCTAATTAATCGATCCCCTAAGTGGTCTCGTGACATCTATTTTGTCATCTTTGCACTGGCTCCCCATAAACTTCAGACTTCAGCTTAAGATCTTGGTGATCAGTTTCAGAGCTCTGCATACATTACATTGCATACATTATACGCCTGCATACTTTAGTGAGCTCTCACACACATTCGTAGCGTATTCCTCCATCTTCTGACCAAAATCCGTTGGTGGTAAACTGAAAACTAAAGCAGACTGTACATTTGAGGTTGCGGCTCCTACACGTTGGAATGCGCTAACATTTACACCTGAGATCTGTGGACTCAAGACTTATTTGTACAGGCTTGCCTTTATGTAGTGGTTTATGTTTGGTTACTGTATAGTACTGTTTTTCCTTTGATTGTTGTGAAGCACTTACTGATTTTTTTAACAAAGGTGCTACATGAATGTGTTTAACTTTTACTTAAGCTTGTATTTTATTTATTTATTTATTTTTTTGCCCATTCACTGGAGTATTTCTAATTATCCTCTTAGGAAAAAAATATGTTGTTTACAATCAAATAAGTTACATCATCATAACGAAGGTAAAGACAGAAATTGTAAACATAAAAAACACTTTTTTACACTGATTTAAATAGATAGAATTTACACCCACCTTTTACCAAAGCTATAATTTTGTTTTTGGCCACCAGTCAAAGATAACAGCTGTGCACTTTGAAGGTTCAGTGAACTCTTCCAGCCTCTGGCAGCCAGTTACTCCTGTGGGAGAGGATCATAATTAGAAATGTTATGGGTCATCGTGAGAAAAGAGCCCGCTTTGGAATTAATCAATGAAGAAAGGTAGTAAAGAAAGAAAGAAAGAAAGAAAGAAAGAAAGAGACTGTTTAACCCAACCTGTCTTATTTCAGATGCTTTTCTTGGTAACTCCATATAATACAGAATGTATATTATTTGTTTAGAAGTGTAATGAATGCAGTTTGACAGGGCAGTGATGCCTGAAATCCAATGTGGTAAGTTGTGTTCTTATTTTGAATGAGGATTACAACATTTGACCATGACAGTCACATCAGTTGCAGTTTTTGAACATTTGTCTTGGACCAAACATCTGTTTTCTACATTGACAGTGACAATTTAACACCAAGCAACACAACAACATTAATGCTCAACAAAGTCTGCCACTGTAGCTTTGTAGCCAATCTGAATAGTCCACATAAAACTAGTGTCAGTATAATAAATGGGTAGGTAGTATACTGCATACAGCTGTTCTTGTGAATGCGCTTATACACTCAAAAATAGCAAATATGAGAACAGAAGGATGTGTTGAAAGAAAAAAGTTTTACATGATAGGTGACTAAAAATGAACCCACATGTGTATCCTACAGCTGCCTGTAGTTCTTAAGCAGCGATGAGAAGATTCAAAAACAGGCAACCCCACAGGGATTTATTCTTTACGCAAAAATGATCATTTGATGAATGTAAAGGCATGCGTGCATCGGTTTTCACCGTTTTCACTGTCCTCACGAGGAGCTGTGACTTGTAGCCTCAGGGCACGAGGACAGTAAGGATATAACAATAAGTGTCACTCTTTTGCACTCGTTTTCTCCTCCTGTCATTTTCTTGGTATTTTCAACATGGCCTCAGGTAATGCAGTGGAGTGACCCATTATAAACTCACTTTATTCACTGAAGTAACAACATAACTTGCATCAGTAGCTGCTAAAGCCTGAGGCAGGTGCCACTGGTCTGCATCTTCAAGCGCGAGATACATGGGAGAGAAGGGAATTCTGATAGGCTGGTGTTGTATCAATTATAGCAATTTCAGTTGTTATGCACTCTTTTTCACTGTCCAGAAGGGGTTGGCATGATTTGAAAATGCAGACAAAAGCACACACACGCACACAGGCGCTGACTTAGGTGTTTAAGTGTGCTGAATTTAGCTTGATTCTCCCCACTAAGATGGGTTTCTTTTCTTCTTTCTTTAAAATTTATTTTAGCTCATTGTTTTTTTGGTTATTGCCTGCAGCTTTATTTCTACATCAATCTTTTAAAGAAATTTCAGTGTTGTGTTTACAGCTTGTTGCTGTTATTCCTTCCACGTTCTTGAAGGTTTAACCCTCAAAATTGTGGGTTATCTTGGGTAGAATTTCTGAGGTAGATTAAGGTTTTAAAGTCATATTGCTTTTACCTGCTTCAGAGTATAGCTTTAACACAAAAAAGCACCCACAATTTTACTAGCATTTATTAAATCATTACAATCATTTATAGATGTCAGAAAAATATATTAATAGTTAATATATAATAGTTTACTTATTTCCTCTTCAAAAAATCCCAGCTACTAATGCATTTTCTGCACATTTTCTTTAAACATATATTACGGAAATCTCAGTTTTTGATGTACTCTGTGGTGTGACAACTTAATGCACTACGTTCACCAGCATGTCCTTAAAAATGATTGACTTCAGACATTTTAGTGCATTGTGTTCTGTTGAGTTTGTAAACTGAGACGGAAAAAAGCAACATCTAGAGGAGAGGCTGAAAACACAGCGAGGCAGTTAAAAAAGGGGTTAACCTGGGGTTTTTGAGGGGGGAGCGTCCTTGTCTCGGTGAGGTCAGCTCTGACAGATCATAATTCTCAAATTTTGAGCATAAGAGATCCAGTAAAAAGTGTAGACTTTGTATTCTGTGGATTTTCCAGATAAACAAAGACGTTCATTTTTCTGACAATTGATGCCATTTGTCTTTTTTTATATACAGAATCTAAATTTTCCTCCACTGTTAAACAGCCAGATACCATGCAAACCACTGAGATGCTTTTTTCCCCCCCAATCTTCTTTCATTTGATATTTAATATTACAAGTATTTGTTTAATAAAGCTATACAACCATGCTTATAATCTGAAGGTCAAATGCTATATATTGTTTTTTGTCCTGTCTCTCTTCCCTCAGCTCCAACCGATCGCTGCAGACTGCTGCCCCTCCCTGAGCCTGGCTCTACCAGAAGTTTCTTCCTGTTAAAAGAGAGATTTTCTTTCCCACAGTCACCAAATGCTTGTTCACATAAGGTCAAACTTTCATAAAATGTATTTTATCTTTAAAACAATGCCTAAAATTTTGCTCCCTTTGTTTGCATTGGCACCATTTAGGAAATGATATATTAGGATTCTAAATATCACATTATAGTTTGCATCCAAATGTATCACAATATCCGATCTCACATTTCCATTTCACATCTGCCTTTCTTTCAAGTTGACTCCAAAATGTGTTCTGTCTTTAAATAAAGTTTTTTCAAGAGAAAGAGAAGGAGCTGCCTAGTTAGCTAGAAATATACTGTAGTCTGGCATCATAGAAGCTCAAGTTATTTATGTGCAGTTATTTACAAATCAACACCTATTATCCGTTACCTACTCCTACATAATGTTTGTGTAATCAAAGTAAACATCTGTCATGCTACCCTTACCTCATTTTTACTGCACTACAAACTTCTTAAAGTACATTTAAAAAGAACACAGAAAACAAAAAGAATAAATACAAAATACAGTACTATTCCCTTAAAACTAAATAATGCCCAGTGAGTGAGTTGACTTGGTGGAGGTTTGCACTCTTGGCTTCTTCTTCTTATTATTCAGGAAAATTAATCACTTTTTTGAAGCCCTAAACATGCTTGAAAGTTCATAAAGTTTTACATACCCATCAGGTGCATCTGACTCATAGGTTGAACTACTTGGATTTAATATGGCACACATGTGTAACATTCCAAGAGCTACAAAACAAAACAAAAAAGTCCATGGAACCCTTTTACCCAACAGGAAGTCAGCCATTTTGAATTTAAGATGAGCTTTAAATGCCTTTTTTACTTTGCCATTACCATCCATCAGACTTTAAGAAAATCTTTCTAGGGGTTTGTTGGATATTTGATTGGTGCCATGGAATGTTTATTTGGTTTCGTTCACATCTGTATTCACATCTGTACGGAAGCCGAGAGCAGACGTGGTACCTATAAACTTTTTTCTGATGGTTTTCTCATTTTAACGAGTTATCACAAAATAACGATTACCATTTTCTTGAGATAACGAGTTAATTTACCGGTTTTCTTGAATGCTTCTGAATTTTCTTGAATGCTCATGATCAGTTTCTCAGTGTTCTTAAAACATTTACAAGAATGGACTCAAGCTGAAAATGTCAGATTGTGCAGAATCTGACATAGATCAGTGCATCAGATTTTACTTCTGTCGAGGTCTAACACAGGCTGAAATTGCAATCGGTTTGTCTTGTAGAGATAACTTTTATATCAGCCTTCATCATTTAAGGACACAGCTGGTTGACTACAGCTCAAAAGGGGTTTACACCGTCTTGTTCTTAAGTTGAACAACTGTAGACTTCCGTGTGCTGAAGATCATGTCCTTTATTCTCAAAACCAAAACAACAACAACAACCCCCGTGCTGACTTCCGCACATCACATGACCTTCTGGGGTCACATTAAGATCCCTAATGTTTAACATTTATTATTCATGAACACCACATCCTGCTGATATAGTCAACTTCACCAGTGACCAGCGGAGGGTACCAGGCCGTCTTCATGGCTGCCGAATGATGCACGACAGGTGCCGAGTAGCAGGGCTGAGCTTCAGTCGAGCCAGCCATCTCCTTAAATGATGAAGGCTGATATGAAAGTTTGTTTTCTCGAGATAACAAGTTATTACCGTTTTCTCAAAAAAACAGTAATTGTTATTTCGTGATAACGAGATAACTCGTTATTTCGAGAAAACCATCAGAAAAAGTTTATAGGTACCACCTAACAACAGTCGTAATGCCACCTTGTGGCAACAAGAGATGCCATGTTTTACACTTTGATGTACTGCTTGTGGCTGGTTGGCCATCTAATAATCTTCAGACCATGATGATGCTTTAATGTGAAAATTGTGACTTTTCATTTAACAGTGTGTCCTGGTTGCATGGTGAAACAAGAAGTTTTTGTTGAGTGGATATGGTAAAAACGTTCATGGTTGTCAGTCTTCCCTGTGGGTGTGACAAAAGGGATTTATAGCACCGCCAAAAATATTTCAGTGAAACAGCCCTGGCACCAAATGTTCCATCTACATGTACTGTGAGAAATTTGGTAGCCTCACATGCAATTTCCATTGTGGGCTTCACACACTAGAAACAGCAGCATGACTGATAATTAGCAGCTGTTATTTAATACCATCTGGTGAACATAGGAAGTCATAAGCACCTTATTTTTGAAACACAGTTGTAAGCTACAGAGAACTACAGGACTACAGGAAACTGAAAAATGTTCTCCAAGCTAGTGATGCTGTGGTGTTCAGCAATGTCAGGAGAACCTTGATATCTTTTTGGATATCAGGAGGTCTGAAATACCTGGGAAATGTCTGCAGGCAAAATGGTGAAGGTATAAATTACTCTGATTAGTGAATACCACTGAAAAATGTGCATTATCACTGCAGTGGATGGCAAAAAAAAAAAAGAAAAAAGAAGAAACTAAACAAGAAAAATCCCTTGTTTGGTAGATCTGTTGTTTTTCATCAACCTGAGCCAGAAAATTACAGACTTGAGTAATGAAAATAATAATATAAATAATAGTTACAATAATAAGTTATTTATAGATTTACTACTGTATATCAAAAATGCTGCAGTTATACTGTATGCTATATATATTCATGTTATCAACACTTTGAACGTCACTATAACAAATTACATCAGTAAATATTTATTGAAGAAAGACAAACTTTGAGGAACACACTGATAAAAAATAAGAACTTCAGTGATATGCTGAAAAAAGCAAACGTATTCTCCAAAGAGAAGCAACTAGTGGCCCAGCAGATAGCTTTCAAAGTGTCTAGCCACTGTCTGGAAGAAATAGAAGCTAGCCTGCAGCTGGGCCTGGGGCATCAGATGAGCCTTGAAATGCTTTCTCGCCACCTCTAAGTCATATGACTTGGTGGCATTTGGTCTGAATATAGTCCAATGTGTAGACCTGTGTGATGTGTAGCCTTGTACTTTGGATTCGCTTCCAGTCTTGCCTGAAGTGTGGCACAGAGGTCGGTAAGCTCCTGGGTGTGAAAGGATGGAGGCTACACCCAGACACCTTCTCAGAGGTGTTGTCCTCCTCATTGGACAATGCATCATTTGTCCATTTCATCTGCAGCTAATACAGGAGCTATAAACCACAAGTTTCATTGTGTTCAGTTCTTTGCTGTTTGTATGTGTGTGTGTGTGTACCCAGTTATATATCAATGTAAAAAAAAATTCCTCTTGCTTTTGAATGCCCCATGTTAGGTTGATTGTGGTAAACTTTACATGTGGTGCAAAATGCAACCAGGCTCTGCCTTTTCTGCAGAGCAATGGTTTCAACAGAAAAGTGTCCGACTAGATCTTTTCCTTGTCCCTATGGTAACAAGAAGCAGGGCAAAGGTCTCTGTGTGTAATTATTACGTGTTACTCTATTGATCCCCTTATGGAAATTCTCTTTTTGCTTACCCTTGTGCAAAGGCAAATCAGACTGCTGGGTAAGCTTGAGAAGTACACTCTTGAGGCTGGCATAGATTCATTGTTTTGCTCAAGGACACTTCAGTGAGATGAATACTTGTCATTACCAAGGCTCAAACCTGAACTTTTCAGCTAAAGAAAGAGGTCCCTCCTCCCTTTATGCCCTGCCTTGTTTGCACATGTATATAAATATGTATGTAGTGTAATTTCTTGTCTACTGTTGATACATTGTTTCCCTGATCTTTGGTCTTTATGCTGATGTTCTAAAACCTTATAAAAGTAGTATGCAGTAACTGGCAATAGCCTACATTAAAATTAAACTGAGGGCTTTGCATTTTGTGATCTAATACTTTAATATCAAAAGGCAATCAAACATGCAGTTCAAGGGCACAGTTGGAGCATTATGGGGTATACTGTCTCCTCCCAGTGTACTACTGAACTGGCACTTAAATGGCTCAAAGTTATGTTTGTATATCCTTTTTGCAAATTCTGGTGCAGCATCAATATGCAAATTCTATTTACAGATTGGACATTTTGATTTGTGATGCTGTTTTTGTGAAACAGGTTACTCAGAGAATGTCTCAGATTCTCATCGTTTATCCCAACAGCACTTCAGTCTGCACTTGAAGGAATCTCCAAAGTCAGCGTGACCATCTGTAGTAATTTTATGCTGTAATGCAAAATTATAATTTAAGTCCCACTCTCTACTCATAGCACAGTCAACAAGTATCCTACTCATCATATGCACACTCTGTACATTTGGATGACTTTTTCTATGCCTTTCCCTCACACATAGGCATGAAATAGGTTGTCTGCCACTAATGGTTTTCAGTCATTTACGGATAATGCTGTGGCAGTGGGGTGTGGTTTTTGTGTCTGTCTGGGTAAGAGACATCAGTGGTGGCACAGTGCTGCAGTCACAGCTGCAGGTAAATTGGCAATTAGTAATCTTGTCTATTTATCTCCCCTGCAGTGAGGCTAGAGTCTCTCTCCTGGTGATTATGTACACCAGTGGCATGCTCTCTGAGCCTCAAGTCCTGAGCTGTTTTCTAGCAACATAGTTAGAACCTCGGCTGTGTTGTTTATATTTAATAAAATCACAGCTATATGGTACCTATTACCCTGTGCATGCATGCTTCTGGGAGTCCTAAAGGCAATGAACCCAGTTACTAAAGTCCACTGTCCTTCTGTGAGCTGTGCTAGTTGCTTGAGTCCAGCATCATAAATGACCCCTCAATACACTTAATTTTGTTCAGAGGAGCAGGAGCACAGATGCTTGAGAACTGAAAATGAAGCCCGCTAAGTGATTCAGGTGGAAACATCCCTTCGCAGGAAATGTGTTAATGAGTGGAGTAAGTGATCTGATATCGCAGGCTGCAGCGAAGCCATGACTCCACTGTTTAACATACAGGCTAGAAATAAAACAAAGGCATCTTTCAAATTAAATCTGTTAGGTGTAGAAAACTGTGATTGTTGAATTTCTTATTTTCATTCTAAGGCTTCTTCTTTGTGTCACTGTTGCCTCATTTATAAATGCACGCTGACTTATTGTCAGAGGAAGAGCAAACAGTGAGCAGCAACATTTATTTTGCATTTTATAAAAAACAATAAGAAATAAACAAATTTTAGTAGCTCATCATCAGAATGATCATTTGGAAATGTACATAGTTTGCTTTAAAGATCATTTGAATTCAGAAGAACATTATCCCACCTGACAGTGTTAGAAAACACCTTTAAAATCCCCGGTGAACTGTAGTTCTTACAAAACACTGTGGTGTGCCGCAGGTCCAACCAGCGCTTTGTGGCTACTCGTCTTCTCAAATTTCAATAAAACATGGCGATCGGACGTGATCATTGACGAACAGCTGGTGCCTAGTGTACAAGCACCTGGACATGCAAAACACACTTACAAATGTAAGTGCAGTAATCTGACCCCCAAATGCAGGTTTATAAATATCTTTTATTCAAAAGTACATTTGTATATAAAAAAAAAAAAACTATAATTATAGTATTATACTGGAAAGTGTGCATCCAAACTGGACAGTACTGCATTATCTGTTCAAACACAAACTCCAAGGCCAAACAATATGCAGCAACATACAGTTTTACATAACACATAACAACAGCAAAAAAAGCCAGTTGTTCAGTCATTATTAGACCCCCTACTGCTTCAAATGATGCCAATGATGGAAGTGGAGGTAAAGGATGTGGATAAACGCATCAAATACAGTATATTTTGTTTTGTTTCATGCCAACTAAATTTCAGGTGGCATGGTGGCTCCGCCTCTGTGGGCCTGTCATTCACGCACCTGCTCTGAATCAGTGCAGTCAAGCTGAGAGTATCTGAAGGTTGGACAAGCAGCAGATCCCAACCAGATCATCTTCACTCTCGTAGTGGTAATCAGGCTCTCTTAGACTGACTGTTCCCTGTTTACTTACCTTGTTGCTCTGTCTGCTTTCTAGTGCGTCCACTTTAGAGCGCTCAGATTCCTGCTCTGTTTCCTGCCTGCTGCTCTGAGGAGTTCAGTGCTGCTGTCAGTCCAGCTTCGAATATTCCTGTAATCTGCAAGAGAAGGACTCACCTGGAGAACTCACTTGCCTGCCCACTTATCCATTGCCTGCTCACTCACACTCGGAATCCACCTGCTTCCACAAAAACCCTCCCCAAACTCACATTTTCCTCACCAAATAAGACTGTTCAACTCCCTCTTGCTCATCGTTGGACTTGTGCCAAACCTTTTCAGACCCTGGCTAATTCACTCTCTCCTCTCTCCGCAGAATTCCTGTTGACCCACCCAGTCAGCCGTAATTTTGGTCCTGCAAAAGTGTCGTCTGTGTAAACATTTCATTCGGACTGTGAGCGGGGAGAGGGGGCTTTCACCCACTGCAGATGTGATTCCATGCTGTCCTCCATTGCTGGATGTAGATGACCAGAAAAGGGAAGGGAGCCACAGCAGAGTTCACTGGAAATCGGAGAACCGTGAAAAACACCTCAAAGATCAAAAAGTACACCATGAAAAGCACAGAGAGTGGCTGCAGTGAACACTTGGCTCTTCTCTGTGGCTGACCAACAACAGCACAAGCGAGAGTGGCCCTCAGACCGGTCATACCGCGTGCTTTGTACACTGCCTCCATCGACAGCAGAGATCTCTGCAGGTAGACGGGCCGTCCCCAGACTGCCAGCAGACTGCGAAAGCGCTCTCCCTGCTGAACCATAAATTCCACATTAGCAGTGAACTCATGTTCCTCCCTCAGTCACCCTTATGTTATCCACTTTATTTGGTAAATAAATCTTTTTAACTGCACCCACTGAGTCAAAGTCTGAATTCAGAATCCTCCTGTGCCAAACATGGTATTATGATCTTAATTTATTTTAAAGAAAAAAGACTAATTACTCGGAAAACCATGAAAAATCACTGCCACACAATAGCTAGCAAAGTGCATACAATTTTGTAGTCTATTTTTGCTCTATTTTGTGTTGTGGGGTAAAACAAATTTAAAAATGTGTAAAAATATAATGTATTTTAATGGCACAGTCATTTCTGTAAGGACAGGCTTGTAGAGGATATAACTGAGTCCTGTTTGTAGTATACTGCTTATTTTTTTTATTGCTGTTTAAGAGTTTTTGATTCAGTTGTTTTACTAAATACTGGTTGTCTTAAAGCCATAAGTGCCGCTTTTAGTTTGATACTTATGAGGTCTTTGCCTTTTTATTTTAAGTATTTATTAATTGTACAAATATTACAAACCTACATACCTAGAGTAATTGACATATTTTGGGTGATTTCTAATCCCTTAAAACCAGCTGAGAGGCTAACACAAGCTGGTGCCTTGATGGTTTGGATTTAAGGGTAGTGTTCGTTATGGTAATAAGAAAAGAAGAGAAATACACAAAGCCACTACAAACCCCATAAACATTCTGTATGGTGAATGTAAAAGCTGCTTAATGGTTAAGTTACAAATGTAAGGTTATTCTGTTGTACCTCTGGTTTGTTTTAAGCACCTATTTAATCCATTAATTTGAATTGTGTGCCTGCTCCGTTACAATCACTTTTCTGCCACTGCTATTGCTGTGCAAACAACCTATTCACTCCAGCAAATGACCTAGTAAATGCATATAATGATCACTGTTGTGCAAGTTGTGGTGTAATGAATTAATAAATGTAAACTGTCATAACACTCTGACTAAATTAAATCTGAGCGTGTTAGGTAACATTATGTGATGTAATCTACAGTTTTGTTTTTATCGTGGCCAGGTGTTAGGTAGATTAGTCACAGCAGGGCATTTGACTAATGGCATTACAACCCAGGTCTTTGAGTTCTTTTCTTTTTTTTTTTTTTTTCTTTTGATTTTTTTTTTTTT
>VUQJ01032441.1:7357-18295 GCA_015108635.1 Andinoacara biseriatus | reverse complement strand
ATTATTTTCTGGTTATCAGGCAAGTTATTGTTTCTAAAGGTTTTGGATGGCCTGGAAATGTACAGCTATGGGTTACTTTAGAACCTATCAGTGCACAACTAACAAAAATGGTTTATGAATATTGAATCTGAATATGTGATATTGTCGTGACATTGGCTATTATTAGCACTGATCATGGTTAGAATTTAAATTTAACAACTACACAGTGACATATAAGAAGGACCACGGACAGTTACTAGCTGTTAATGGGCCAATGAGAAATGGTGTGGGTGTCCTGAAGGGCCGGCAGCTTCACACTGTGATACCAATCTTTTGTGTTGTACTATTGTTTTCACTCTAGAAGTATAAAACTACATCATAATTTCATAGCCCTGCTCTCTCTGTCTGTGTTCATTTAGGAGGCGTGCTATTGATTAAGACAAAACGTCAAATATCAGTGAGATTCATGAGGCGTGTGCAGGTTGCATCAGCTTCAATTAATGCTTGAAAAGAAAAGAAAACTTTTCATAACACTGTCTTTTAATTGTTTTAAACTTGTAAAGTGGAGCAAATCAGGAGTTCTTGTGGGTTGATTTGTAACTAGCTTGACAGAAACAACCTGACTCAAAGCTCAGCTTCACTTCTTTAATTCTTACCAAAGTAAACTGGGACCTGCTTCAGACGTGAAGGTTGCGAGTTGAAAGGTGTTTGTGATTTGTGTGTCTTACTCCCGCATCTGCAGTATACACTATAGTGCATCATTATCACTCTGCTCTTTTGGAAGGAATGTGGCGTCTCACTAATATGTTATTTCCTGTCTTATCTGGCTTTGTAAGATGTGAGCTCTATATCTCTAGCATAATACATACTGATTTTATGTTTGTACTTTCTATTTCAAATGTGCTTTGCAAGTAACACTCTCATTTTAAAAACCGCCACTACCACTTAACAACCATCTGCCTCCCCCTGAAGAACTGCTGAAATGCTTTTGAGGTTAGAAACCACACCATTTATTGTAGCTTTTAATCAAAGCAAGATCAAAACAACATCGTACACTTGTGCTGCCCTTTAGTATAAATTGCTTAAGTAAGCCCAACCACTTCTTTCACATGTTTCATTCATTCAGCAACATGAAGTGAAATTATTAAACAAAAAGAAGAATCCAGAACGATTTAATCCCTTATTTGCATGAAAGTGTAATGAAGATCCCTTTTCCAAATTACTCCTGAGAGAGAGGAGTAACTTTGATGAACAGGGTTCAGCCTTTGATTACAATCCCTTTAAGATCCATTAGTCACTCAACCTAATCACCCCCATCCCCCAGATATTGATGTCTACACATGCCTCTGCTCAAGAGTCTCTCCAACCTAAACAACTGCTCCCAATTCCCACCTCAGTGCTCCAGACAACAAGGATGCTACTGTATGAGTTTAAAGAATGCTTACAGGTAGACAAGCTCATAATGACAGTTGTGTCATAAAATGAAACGTCAGCAATCCCAAAAACAAAAAAAGAAATCATATAGCAACAACAAGAACAGCATGAAAAGTGCAAAGACAGGCTGCAGTTAACAGTTTCATTGTTTTTAACAGTTAGTTAAGTTTTTTTTCTGCAGCGAGGCCTAACCTGAAGGACCAACAACAGCTTAATTTAGACTTCTGCATCAATGTAGATGTTACGTAGCCAGGATTTATAGACTGATGTGCCTCGATCTATACTGGTTGGGAGCGGTCTTTCTGTCTTCGAGTTGATCCATTCTCTTCAAAATTGATTCCAACATTTTCAGTCGCAGAAGAAGTACAGTTCTATGCAATGTTTTTAAAAAAAAAAAAATTTCTTTACATTTTGCTAGAAAATGGGAAATAGATGCTGCGATTTACAGAAACCTGTGCAAACATATATGGTATGTAAGGTAAAAAAAAAAAAGGAGTTACAATAACGAGCTTGAAAGTCAACATTTGGTGTGACCACCTTTATTCTTCAACACAGCCTGAACTCTCTCTCAAACTTTCTTAACATTTCTTGTAGCATTCTTCAGGAATAGTTCTCCAGGCTTCTTGAAGGACATTCAAAGCTCTTCTTTGGATGTTGGCAGCATTTTGTTCTGTTCTTTGTCAAGATGGTGTCATATTGGTTGGCTGGCTATTCAGTGGCCATGAAGAAGAGCATCTGCTTCGTGGGTCCAGCCATGAAGCAGACGAAGGACAGAGACATTTTAACTAAATGAACTTTACTGCAAAGAAAATGACTAAACAGGAGTTTGTGGCTCGGGAGTCTGAACAGCTTTACTGCGAAAGGGCTAATGGGAGCTCTGTCGAGGGAGAGAATGAAAGTAAATAAGTGGATGTACCATGTTGATGTGAAAACTGAAACTGATCAAGTCTTCCTTGAGAATGAGAAGAGGCAGAGTATGGAAGGGGTACCGGGTTGGCAGGTGGGTATTTACAGGTATCAGGTGGCGAGCAGGCAGGCAGGCTGAGTGTGAGTAGCTGATGTACAAAAGTAGTATTCAAAAAAATAAATAAAGTACTGAAATATATTGGTGTTTGTTATGTAGCTGTGGCAATTTGAAGTAACTTGAACCTATTTTTTAAGGACAAGGTACAAACCTAGTAAAAGTAAGTGAGTAAGAAGTAAAAGAAGTGGCAACCCTAGGAAACAATCTTCAATGTTCATCTGCTGAAGATTGTTTCCCAGGGCTGCCACTTCTTTTACTGTCTAGTTTCCTTAATTTTTTAAGGACATGCTACACACCCTGCTGAGATATGATATAAGATATAAGTTTTTGGCTAATAGCTTTATGGGAATCAGTGTGTTGGTGCAAAAGTACCATTTTATGGCTGTCAAACTGTATTATCTTTGGAATTTTTGTAGAGTCAGCCAAAGAAAATGGAACAAATCATTTGTTTTTGCAACAGACTGCTAGTAACAAAGTACCTAAAGACTGTTTAAAATTGTTTCTTTGTTAAGTTGTCTGTTATGTGTGGAGATAACCCTGGTTCATCACCTGAGATTTCTGCTGTTTTTTATGCTTGAATGATTTATCATTATAGGAATGATTTTGTAAGCATTAAGTAACTTAACAAAGCAACAAACATGGACTAAAAATAAGTGAAAAAGCAGCCAGTGTCCGAAGAAAAAAACTTTGCAAGACCTTCAGGAAGCCTGCAGAAGTATTGCTCAAAATCACTTTAAAATATTACAGGAAGGTCTGGCTTCTTGGAAGCAAAAACAGTATTATAGCTGGAAATGCATAAGAGGAAATGGCAGGCCAGTTATAGTCCTTGCGGACTGCATTGATGCAGTGTGTAGTTAGATTACCAGGGAGGTGCTTGTAAGGTTGTGGCATAAGTTCTGGCTTAGAGTTTCAGAAGAGTTTGTACTTGTGACATATCTACAGTAGACACATAAAGCCACTGTTACCAACACACTACTATGCTAAGCAAATCTGAACAAGTCAGATGTTACATGATTACTGTGAACAATGTGAGAAAAATAATAACTGGTCTGCCATTTTGTAGGTGGTTACTGCAGGTTTAGGCAACAAATGCACTTCATCTGTAGTTATAGAAAGAATCTGCTGTGGACTTTTTTTGTTTTAAATCGGATCAGGATGCTTAAAGGCTGCCCAAAGTGCTCAGAAACAACCATGTAAATTTAAATAATACTCTGACAGCAAAACAAAACACAAACAGATTTTTCCTTTTGTTAGAGAAAGGATTTGCATTTGCAGTGTGTAACTGTATGTACAGGAATTCAGCGATCAGGATGCTTTCTTTTATTATTTATTGCAGGATTAGAAAAATTAAAGGTCATTCAACTGTTTTGTCAAGCCTCCCCACCCTATCCTGCATTTATATAGAACGTGTACACCAAATCATCAATCAAACTTAAGAGTTCCCATACCAAGTCTCATAGGTGGATACCCTGGAATCTTGTCCATGTTTTATAGCCCAAAAAATGCACTGAAATCCCTTTCCTGGAAGATTTATTGGAGTTAGCCTGTTACCCAAATCAAAAATCAATGCAGTTATTTTGGGAACATTCTCCATGGCGAGAATAGCCAAGAGGCATGCAACACCAAACAGCTTGCTGAACCAAATGCCTTCGATCAATAGGTTAGTGAATTATGCATGGTATCGTGGTGCAGTACAACTCCGCAAAGCCGCTTGTGCCTTTGATGCCTGTCTTGATGTGACATTTAATTTATATGCACACAAATGTGTGCGTGTGTATTTTAGTATATTTCACTGATCATGGGTGTAGTGTTATTGGTATTCTCTTTGACTCTCTAGTGCTTTGAGTGTTACTACACCTCATGACAGGTGACATCCTACTCTAAGGAAGAGGGGGATGTAGAACAAACACGCACCGGCAGACAACTGCCCACACGTTTACGCTCATCCTCATGCTGACATGCACATATTACTCACTGGTCTTTCAAGACTTTCTGGTCTTAAACCGTCAGGGGAGAGCAAGCCTGCATGAATGTGGCACTGGCTTGTTATCTCAACAATCTCTCAACAGCCTTTATTTCAAGCGATGACACATGGTGATGCTTTTTATAATTAAAACTCAAGTGGCTCTCTTTCATTTATTTATTCAGGCTCGGCTGTTTCTTCCCTTCCACGTTCTTGCTTGCTCAAATTGATTTAACTTTTGAAATTGTCAGTACAAAATAGGTTAGCTGCTGCAATTACAAAAGTTCTAATTAAAAGCAGAATGTAAATATATTCATTATTGTGTTGCTGTCTTATCTGTTTCATGGGTGGTGTCACTTTAAAGCAGGCGGGGAGAAAAAAGAGAGAGAAAGAGAGAGAGAGAGAGAAAATTGCATTTTTTCAAATCTTAAATTATGCAACCATAAACATGATAAAAAACAGAAGCAGCCATCAAATCCAGATTCACAGAACCCAGGTTAACTGGCACATTCATGAAAACGAATCAATTTAACTTCAAAACACAGCGATGAACAGATTTCAAACTGGATGCTGGAAAATCCTTTAATAGCCTTCATCCATTTTTGAAAATTTAAATAATTTTTCCCTCTGGTGAGGATAAAAATGTACCCCCCCCAACAACTTTTATATCTGCAGCAGAAACAACAATCAAATCAGAAACTGACTGAGGTATATTCCTACTGTGTGCTAACCTCTTTCCTGATTGTTGACATCAGAATTCCCTAAAAAGGTGAGATCTGCAGCTTCTTATTTCAGCTTAAATTGCAGCACTGGTGCAGCTGTCTGCAGCTTCCTGCAGTTAGAAACTCTTGCTATGAAGGACATCTTTGTAAAAATAAAGTACTGGTGGAGCTGCTGTGATGGGCTGAAAGAGAGAAACAGACAGACCCCTCAAAAGAGTCAAAGGATCAACCTTAACCTGAGCGCCATGCACAGGTTCAACCTTGCGATCCGTAATGCTGTAAACCATGCTACAGAGCTGAGTTATTTTTCACATATTTATTAACTTTCAAACTCCAAAAGATTCCTGCTGATCTCATTAAACGTAACAGAGTTGCACATGTAGGTACAGTATAAGAGGGGCGACTTGGTGCAGATGAAGCTTCACAAGAAACCAGAAAGTCCCGCTTCAAAGCAGATCATTTCTAGATGTAGGACTCTACTGCAGTGAAACATTTATTTATTTATTTTTTAATCAACAGTATTTTTTCTGTTGAAACTTGAGATAATCTCATATTATAATGTTTGCATTGTGACAGTCTGACTGGATCAAGATGAAAACATGAGACTGAGAATATTAATCTCAATAATTACAGCATTCTTTTAATTTAATTTAAGTTCATTATTATTCTTTAAATACTTCATTGAGGGCGTCACAGTGTTGTGGTGGTTGCCTCACAGCAAGAAGGTCCTGGACTGAATCCACTGGTCTTCTGGGGTCTTTCTGTGTGGAGTTTGCATGTTCTCTCTGTGCCTGCGTGGGTTTTCTTTGGATACTCCAGCTTCCTTCCACAGTCCAAAGATTCTAAATTGGTTGTAGGTTTGAATTATTGTCTCCTCCTGTCAGCGGTTCGGTGACCTGTCCAGGGTGTACCCTGTCCCTTTCCCTGTGACAGCTGGGAGGGACTCCAGCCTAACCATGGAGAATTGGAAATGAAGAGAAAAATCAATGAATGGATGGATGGGCATTACATTGACAGAATAATAATTATTCTAACTGGCTTCAGAGTATATAAGACCACTGTGGTTCCCAAATTATTTTCATGAAATCAAAACAAAACAAACAAACTGCACCCTGTGTAAGATTACTTATTCTGTTTCTTCTACAATCACACAAGCTTCTGCAGTAAGTCTGTTTGGCTTTAACCAAACCTCTGTATGGACTGGAATTGAAGTGTTGCATATTTTCTGCTCAGGTTGATCAGAGTCTGTCCTCCTTTATCTGTATGCCTGTACAGTGTTGCCACTGCAATCAGTTCCAGAAGATATCTCAAGGATAGCCTGAACCTTTGACACATACATCTAGCACATGGGTACTTGACAGGTGTTCCCACAACATGATTGATACCAAGTCACTAAGGTGAAGACTGGGTGGGTCATTTTCATTTACATCCATTTCCACCTAGCAAGGCAACCTTTGACCTTTTCAAGAGCTTTTTACTGGTTTTGAAATGCAACACCTTCATCACCTAACAACATTTGTGAATATTTAACCTTCAGCACCGCTTATTTCTTAATATTTTGCTTCCCAGGAGCCAGGCCTCCTTGTAATTTTCTAAAGTGGTCTTGAGCAGTCATTTTCAGTCCAGTCGCTGTTCCTCAGTATATTCAGAGCAATGTTTTTGTTTGTTTGTTTTGGTTTTTGCTTTGGTTAAGCCGCTTAACACTTCCGACCTTTGCGGTCTTCATAGGCTTCGAAGGACACTGCCTATGTAAACCAGGTACTTCGAAGGGGGCAGCCCCTGAATTTGGACACAGCTCTTGTCTCTTCTGCATGATGTTTAGTTTTGCTTCCTTGGTCTCATTAGTCTTATTATATTCACCTGTGTTCCCTGGAATTCCACTCCCTCCTCATTACCCCTTATGCATTTAATGTCCATGCTTCCTCCTGTTCTTTGTCGTGTTGTCGTCTATGGGTCCCCACCCTCTGTGGCTGTGTGTCTCACCTGTTTCATGTTTGCCTGAGGTCCTTGTTTTTGTGGATTATGTTTCCTTTGGAGAAAGTTTGCATTCTTTGCTTAAGAATCAAGTATTGTCTTTTATTAGTCTTGTTGGAGTTTTTATGTATTAGTGGTGAACCAAAGGCAATTTTCCACTAATGTGGACAATGAAATTATTCTTGAGACAAGTCAAGTTCATGTAGGTCGTCTGAGTCCTACACTCGGGTCCACGTTTTGCCTGCCACACAATTCATTTTATGAAAGTCATATCCTTAAGAAATAGGAAAAATACAGCAAAGACCTGACCTGAGATGAATCTCACCCTTCAGCTGATCCATCTGCTGTTCACAGAAGCCTCATCAGACATGGTCTCAGTGGAAGGGTGGGTGTCAAGCCATTCCTAAGGAAGGGAAACAGGGAGAAAAAGCTGAACGAGAACTAGTCTGAAAGTTAGTGGAAACAGGTCTTATGGAGTGATGAATTCAAATGAGGAAGTTTTGCTTCAAATTGCCATCAGAATGTAGGAAAGAGGTCAGGAGAGAGGCACAACACTGAGTGTCTACAGCCATCTGCAAAACATGGGGAAGGTTCTGTCATGGCTTGGAGCTGCATTTCAGTCTGTGGTGTTGGAGATCTTGTCAAAATAGAAAAACAAAGAAAACTGTCAGTCATGGACTGGACCTAACCCTCCCCAGATCCTGGGCTTCAACATTGTTGAAGCAGTGTGGGATCATCTTGACAAAGTATGGAACAAAATGGAACCAACATCTAAAGAAGAGCTTCAAATGTCCTTCAAGAAGCCTGGAGAACTATTCCTGAAGACTACTTAAAGAAATGAGAAGAAAACTGCCTCAGAGAGTTCAGGCTGTGTTGAAGTTGATAACATTATTGTTTCAGTAAGGGTTGGATATCATCTGTTGTTGCTTCAATATGTATAATGCTTAACAAATTTATTAGATCTGTCATAAAAAAAACAAAAAACAAACAAACAGGAAAACATAAATGTTTTAGAAATCGGACAGTTTTAAAGGTGCTTTACAACCCAAAAGAATCAGGACTCAGAGGACTCAAAGTTCAACACTAAAAAAGCTGTTTTATATAATTGCAAAAAATATAAAATATAATTGCAGCCCTGCTCATACCTAAATGACATAACAACTACAGTTATGTGTTTTACATCATCATACCAAAGCTACAGCATTACCTGTATAAAAAGTGACACAATCCCCATTTAAAGGCAGAGGGTGTGGTGGTAGTGCATATCAGACACAAGCCTGGAGGAGACAGGGATTGGCCTCAGCATGACGCTCATCCGAGCTTCCAACTGTGCATCCTGCATTTCTCCCCTGTTTAACCTTGAGAAGGCAGTTACAAACCTCTGAACCACTGACTGTCCCTTAGTGTGCGCAATTAAACAGATTACTGCCAAATCTGACAGCACGCTTGATGATTACAGTATTTACAGTCAGCACCTGCCCCATGTCAGAGGCTTTAGGCTCTGAAGTCTGAAATCTGTCCCCCTTTTTAGCTGATCCAGCTGAAGGACTGATGAGCTGGTGCGATAGCGCACTTACAGTTCCCAAAAACACCATTTAGAACATGTAGAAAGGAGTTCTTAGTTCCCACAGCAAGATCATAAATAGTAACACCACTGTTGCATTTTCATACACTATTTTATAGTGATGATCTCCAATGACCTCTTCACATTTTACACCACTTTTTTTCTCTTGTGCATTTAAAAAGTTCCACCAGCTAACGTGTCCTTCAGTCAGCATCATTATCAGCAGAACTGTCTGTTTCCTGTACAAAAATAACATCTAGCTTTTTAGAAGAGCTTTCATCACTGGCTCGCTTTAAGTTCAGGCTATTCTTATATCACACTACACGCGAGAGGGACTAAACCAAATGAAAATACAGTTAAATAACTACAAGACTTATTTAGCATCTTTCAGCTGATTTTTAGGCTTTAGTACTATTTTTTGATTTAAAGTCTCCTGATGAGTGAAGCTTTCTTCAATAAATGTGTTGGATATTTCTTAAAACAACTGACTGAATCTGAAGTGATGAAAACTTGAAATCAAGGAGCACATCTTCAGTTATAACATTCAGTGCTCATTTTGTGTCCCTAAAGAATTCCTTAATGCTAAAACAGCTGCTGTTTCTGACTGCACATGACTGACAGAAAGCCAAGGGATCCACTTTCAAGCCTCACTCTTAGACCCTCACTCTGAAGAGAAACCTTCTTCACTTTTCCGTATCAGTATTAATGTGGGATTGTTGCATAATCTCTCTGTAGTCTGGTCTGATTTCTCCCTTTGGCCTCAGTGCTTCATTCATTTTTTCCCCTGTGTTTTATTCTGCTGTGCACTCTGTGTTTCATTCTTGGCTACATGCTGCAGCCTCAGTTAACTTTTGGTTTCTCGGCCACAGGTTCACTGTCATTGGCCTCAGGTTTCATTTGGCAAGGATGGATGAGATGCTCCTCCACTCCACACCCAAAACATTTAATCTTCTCTAAGGATGCATAGTGTAATCAAAGTTATCCACACAACCTCAATTCCAAAAACAAAAAACAGAATTCAATGATTCACAAATCTCATAAACCCATATTTTATTCACAACAGGACAGAGAAGACATCAAATATTTAAAAGGAGAAAATGACCTTTTTAAGTAAAAATATCAGCTCACTTTGAATTTGATGACAGCAACATGTCTCAAAAAAGTTGAGACGGGGCAACAAAAGGCTCAAAAACTAAGAGGTGCTAAAAAAGAAACAGCTGGAAGAACATTTTCAAACTAATTAAGTTAATTGCAAATAGTTATTAAAAAAAAGAGCATCTTAGAGAGTTTCTTAGAAGTAAAGTTGGGCAGAGGTTCACCAATCTGCAAAAAAACTACACCAACAAACTGTCAAAAAATTTCAGAATAAAGACTTATATCCCATCATAAACTGTACAGTGTAACCTGCCAGCACTATTGTTATATCTACAGTGCATAATATTATTAAAAGATTCAGAGAATCTGGAGAAATATCGGTGCGCAAGGGACAAGGCCAAAAATCAATATTAGATGCCCGTAATCTTTGGACCTTCAGGTGGTTCTGCATTAAAAACAGGCGTGATTCTGAGCTCAGCAACACTTCCACAAATCACTGTCTGTGAACTCGGCTCACCGTGCCATCCACAAATGCAGGTTAATGCTCTATCATGCAAAGAAGAAGCCATATGTGAACATGATCCAGAAATCTTGCCGCCTTCTCTGAGCCAAAGCTCATTTAAAATGGACTGAGGCAACATAACTGTGCTATTGTCAGACAGAGCAAAATTTGAGATTCTTTTTGGAAAACACCATGTCCTCAAGACTACACAAGGAGACAGTCTTCTTATCAGTGCTCAGTTCAACAGCCTGCTTCTCTGAACGCATGGGGGTGCATTAGTGCCTATGAAATTGGCAGCTTGCACATCTGGAAAGGCACCTTCAATGCTGAAAGGCGTATATAGCTTTAAGAGCACCACAGGCTCCCATCCAGACCATTTGCATATTTCACTAACACAATGCTGAAGTGCAAACTGCACCTATGAAATAGCATGGCTTCATAGTAGAAGTAGCTTCGTAGTAGAAGCCATGAACTGGCCTCCCTGCAGTCCAAACCTTTCACCATCTGAAAGGATTCAGAGCATCATGAAATAAAAAATGCAACAAAGAAGACCCAGAACGGCCGAGCAGCTAGAATCTTATATCAGACAAAAATGGGGCAATATTCGTCTCCCCAAAGTCCAGCAACTGGTCTCCCAAACATTTATGGACCTTTTTTTTTTTTTTTTTTAAAAAAGAGTGA
>VUQJ01032426.1:0-12684 GCA_015108635.1 Andinoacara biseriatus | reverse complement strand
CACTGCCACCTGTCAGGATGGAAAGCCGCTGGCAGGCCTCAGGAAGTGCGCCGATCTGAAGATAGGAGACACCGTGAGTTCTTCTCCGTACTTTCTTATAAATGTTTCACACATCCTGAGTGTTCACCCGCACTGTTTGATTCAATTTATCTCTGACCTGCTTTTGCTATAGCACTCTCCTGGAAAAAATACATCTTGGGATTTATTTATTTAATTTTTTTTAAGCATCTATTATGCTCACAGTAGGACCAGTGTGTAAAAATAGGAGAGGGTGTGGCAAAAAGATCACTGAACACACTGTGGATGACGATTCTCTCACAGATTTAGTTGAACTAAAGTAAATGGGCTGGTTCTTATAGAGCACTTTTCTACTCTACACGAGCACCTAAAGCACTTTATACAGCACGTGTCATTCACTCATTCACATACACACACTCCGATAAACAGACCGGGAGCAATTTGGGGTAGCTTACCCAAGGATACTTTGGCACCCAGACTGAAACAGCCCGGGATTGAACCAACAGCCTTCTGATTAGTAGATGATCTGCTCTGCCTCCTGAGCATCAGCCCACCACACTTGAATAGTGAGCCTCTTTCACTCCAGGCACAGGCCCAACTCATAACTCACTGCATCCTGTTTTCATTTTGATTTTATTCTGGAAATTTAGTCCGGAAGTGCCGATTCCTATCTCAGCTGGGAAGGTTACTGTTTACAGCAGAAAAATCAGTTTGCGCATGATAAAAGCAGGGGAAACTAGGAGACAGAGATGTTACTGATATATGTAATGATGCCATCTGTACAAAGCATATCACATGGCAAATTAACATCAACAATGTCCACATGAAAACTTTTAAGAATGCCCATATGTTCCCAACTGCATAAAAATGGCTTCTACAAAAGCATTTGTTGTGTCACACTTGAGCTTTAGTGTGATGGAGTTAAACACAGCTTGAAACAAAGTCCCTGACTGCTTCTGCCGGAGATCTGTTCACATGCAGCTTCCAGGTCAGGTGGAAAACAATCATTTTAGTTCAACACTTGGAAATGGTTCCAGCTGGCAAATGATCATTTGTCCTGTCGCTTTATATAGTCAAAAATCTATTTTCCGTATGTTAGGAGCAGCAGACATAAAAAGAACATGACAACATGGCTTAAATTTGCAAAGTTGCATCTGAACAAACCACAAGACATCTGGAAAAAAAATGTCTTTTGGACAGATGAGACTAAAATGAAGATGCCATAATACACACTGCCACAAACACCTCATACCAACAGGCACAATGGTAAATGGTAAATGGACATTAACACTTCCAACGCTTGCGTCGGATTAACTTCAGTATCTTGCCCAAGGATACTTTGGCATGTAGCTCGGAGCAGCCAGGAATCGAACCGCCGACCTTCCGATCGCTATGTGACCTGCTCTACCTCCTGAGCTACAGCCACCCGTCCTGCCACAGTGGTGGAGGGAGGGGTGATTTACCTGGGCACCTTGCAGCCACTAAGTCGACCATGAACTCTTCTGTATACCAAAGTATTCTAGAGTCAAATAGGCCATCTGTCTGACGGCTAAAGCTTGGCTGAAATTGGGTCATGCAGCAGGACAACGATCCCAAGCACAGCAGGAAATCTGCTACACAATAGCTGAAAAAGAAAAGAATAAATGTTTTAAAACTGCCCAATTAAAGTCCAGACTTCAGCCTGACTGAAATGCTGTGGTGGGAATGGCTGCAAACATCAATGAACTCAAGCCAAAATTCCCTCAGCTCACACGTAAGGCATGCTAATGCCACTAGCTTAAAAAAACATGGCGGTTGCATCCCTCTGTGGTACTAACAAGCTGCCTGTACTTACGTTTCTGTGTCTGAATTTCAGTGTTTTAGTACTGTGTCTAGCATCTTTTAGCAGGTATCTAATGCACCCATACTGTATGCATTGATATGCAAAAGTTTAGGCACCCCTGATAATTTTCATGATTTTCCTTTTAGAAATCAGAACAGAAAATGTGCAAGTGTGCAGTTTTATTGATTGAATTGATTTGAAAACAAATTTTGTGTTCCGATAATTAGTGCTAAAGGTATTCAAATCAATTAAATGACAAGGGTGCCAAATTTTTGTACACTTGAGTAATATATTAAATCTTGAAGTCTGTGTATTTTTTCAGAGCCTCGCTTTTAGCAGTTGAGGGTTTATTCTCAGAAGAAAAGCATAAGTCAGGTGACAGATTTGTGCGTACAGCTTAATTGCTTTGAGTTTTGCACAGGGTTCTGCATGGTGGTCACTTTATATTCTACACAGGCCTCAAATGTGATCTGGGCCCATTGAAACTGCTAGCAAGGGGTAGTTTGATACATGGGTCACACAGTGAGGCTTCAGCGGGGTGGAATGCTTCTCTCAAAACCCCCTGTGCTCTTCTCTTGGCCACTTTATTTTCCTGGGAAGGTTTTGGGATGGGAATGAGTAGAGGAGGAGTTGAGGGTGATTGTGTCAGTGAATGTAACGGAGCTCTTGGGTGACGGGCCTTGCTCTTGTCTTTTATCCTCTGCAGTGAAAGGAGATGGAAACTAGCGGCTTAGTTTGCTTGTTGCCAAGTTTCCCAGTCTTTACTAAGGGTATGGGCCAGTTCAGTGCCCAGGTGTCAGTCATTGGGACTGTGTGAGTCTGCCACGGAGCCTGCCGCTGCATCTCAATGACCTTGCACAAAAGTAGGCATGAGGAGGCCGGTTAAACTGCATGTCTTGAAAGAGCTAAACTGGCAGGAAGAGAAATGCTAGCTGGAATATATGTATAGCATGGTCTTCACTGTTACATTCTCACAAGGGCTCATGCATATGAATGGAAGTCTGTGCTAACATACCACAGGTTCTTTTTGTATTAAAACAAGCTTTATTTCCAAATGAGGCAGAAGCATTTGAACCTGGTTATGTGTGGTTTTGTTTGACTATAATTACTGGTTTTATCCCATTTAACTAAATTTCAGGCAGTCATAAGAATTCCATCATCAAAAAAGAGGGATCCATGGCAACGCTGCCTTGAGGAAATTCTTAATGAAACTCTTAGACACAATTCTGTCACTTCCCCGTTCCCTACATCTCTCCTTGAATTAGATTACACAGTCAGCCACATAGTTTTCTCAGTGAGCTCAATCTTTCCCCACCCATCTCTCCTAAAGTCCTCTACTACAACTTCTTCTCAACTTTTTGGCCCCTCCATTTCACCACAGCATCATAGTTGTCCCAACAAGCCACATGATTGGGTGAACTGGCCTCCTCGCGACTCACATTTACAGTAAATTCAATTGTGTCCCTTGTTAACTTGTTAACGATAGAGTAGAGGGGCTTTTTGGGCAACGTGATGTAGGCTCTTCCTGTATGCTGAATCATATGTTGTATGCTGGGTTGATGTGACAAGTACTACTCTAGTGCCCTTCCCAAAGATGCATTAAAATACATAGAGAAATTGTGTCAGTGATACCTTCTTTTGGAGGAAAATGATGGTTCACGGTCAGTTTGGGCCACTGCAGGGTGAGGTATGTGTTAAAGAGTCATAAACACCTGAAGGAACACACAGCACTGGCTATGTGGCTGTTAAATATGGTCAGATGCCACCAGTGTCTCTTCAGTTCAAGTTCTACATTATGATACTAGCAAAACTATATTTTACCAACTCTGGACAGAATCTAATTTGCGTTCTCTTTTCAAAAGCCTAACGTTGCAGCCAAAAATGTATCTGAAGCACACTGACTGAAATGTTAAATTAAAAAACACATAATTATACTTTCAAGATAGTTTACATAAAAAAAAAAGTCTAAAAAATAAAAAAATGTATGCGTACCACATACAAGATTATGGCTGCCAGTGCAAACAGAAACCTCCAGGACTATAAATTAAGCTAAATATACTGTAGTTCACCTGATGACCAGTTTGAGGCTGCCTCTAAAAATTAATTGCCTATAGATTCTTAATACAGCATCTCTACAACCTGATTCACTCCCCCCCACCCAAAAAAATGGATAGTTTACTTGTTGATAACAAATGTACAGAGGGTCATTTTGAAAAAAAAATCACATCTATTTGGAATTTGTTGAAGCTTAAAGTTTTGGGCATGGTCCCTTTGATTGACAGGTGTCTTGATGCAGGCAGCTGCAGCTAATAGCTGTCTGCTAGGCCTGCAATGGGATTACCCAGACTATGCTCATTGGCTAATGACTTGTCAATCACAAGTCAATAGCCAATGAGCAATGTGGCTCAATGCTTCTAACAGAATTTTGCTAACCAATGCAGGCTGGGATAGTGGCTACATCCATCTTTCATATACAGTCTGTGGGTAGTAATTTTGTGTGAGTTATTTTTCATGTCTCAGTAAACTGTAGTTAATAAATAGCTGAACTAATTAACATTATAAACCTGAAGTCTGGACCTGCAATTTTCAGTGTAGCAGTGTAAGTGCTATTGTAATATAATGATTTCTATAATTGCCTTCTATGCAAACACCAGTGAAATTTTCAGGCAGACTCTAGTTACATTTTTTTT
Organism: Andinoacara biseriatus; assembly: GCA_015108635.1. NCBI lineage: Eukaryota > Metazoa > Chordata > Actinopteri > Cichliformes > Cichlidae > Andinoacara > Andinoacara biseriatus. Next base: position 8,154 of record VUQJ01032426.1, on the reverse strand, counting down.
TGTAAATAATTGATCCTGTCACTGCAGCATTGTGAATGAGCTGCATTCTGTCTCTTATTGTTTTCTGAAGAAGGTGAGCAATAAATTACAGTAGCACTGTCCAGGTGAGAAAACTAGTCATCATAACAGCATAATGATCAGTTTTAACCCTCATCATAACAGAAGCATCCAGTATCAGTGTGTTGAGGAAATGTTGCAGTCGAACAGCCAACAGAATGATAGGAACCTAAACGAAGTTCACTCGAGCAGATTTTACAGAATGAGGTGGGATCATTGATTTATGGTTGCCAGAGACGGTTGTACCCTCCACGTCTTTCTCCTGTACATTTGCAGCAGCAGAGGCCTGACCCAGGTTGTGATTTCCTTTACTGAAATTGCAGCTGACTGAAGGCCATGGGAAAAAGGGCGTTGGAATATTTGCTTTTTCCCTGGGTTGATCCAATGATCCAATTTTTTTGAGGCATGATACTGATATCCTGGCTTTGGCTATAGACTGATATGGATTTGTCGCTGTGAGGAAGAGGAAGGGAATCATTCTTTTGAGGCGACATCAGGCCTGACGTCAGCCCACTTGTTTGCTTACAGCTACTGCAGACAAAGAGAACTTGTTAATGTAGCAGGTGTGGAATGCCTCCGGTCTGCTGACCCTGTGCTGTTAGCTCACTCCATGCCTCATATAGCATGGGATCAGTGCATTTCTCTCAGTTTTTCAGGTGCTTCTAGTTAGAGCTTCAGAGCAGAAACCTTACATTGTCTCTTGCATTAAACCAAAATATTTAAGAATATTCAACATTAATTCTCTTCAGACTCTCGAATCTGTCAGTATAAGAGTCAGCAGGGTGTGTATAAATCACCTGAAAATTAATGTTGAACTCTGGCTGTTTAACCTCATAACTATGGTTTCATTTCTGATCCTCAGAGCTCAGTGACAGAGCCAAGCAGACGTGTCATTGTCTGCTGTGTGCTTTTCTTTATTGTTACACTCTTCCACAGTTTTTGGAACATTTTAGTCCAAAACTTAACTTTGTTTCAGCATCCAATTATACAGAACAATGGAAGCATAATCCCAGCCACGGAGAAAATACCCTGAACTCTACACTGAACAGACTATAAGGAGAGCACAAGAAAAATAGGCTCACTTTGGATGATAAAGGCACGCCTGGGGTTTGGTTTCTCTTGTCAAGACTTCCTTCCTCAGAGCAATCAAATGGGTGTAGATCCTACGTCCCAGTTTCTGTGCAGCTCAATTATGTAAATTCCTCTTTGGAGTGAAACAAGCCCAGCACAGGGTCATGTGTGGTTCCACAGACTGGCTGTGTTTGATGCAGGGTGGGTTCTGGTCATTTGGGAATAAGGAATCAGAAGATGAGCAGAGATATGTTTGCTTCAAAGGGACTGCTACTGTTGAACATGTGAACCCAACATGAACTTCTGTGGAATAAACAGGAGGTCAGTTTGCCAATATTTGTCTTTCTTTTCTGAATTCATCACTTTTTTTTTTTTGTCCCTCAAAGGTCTCGTTCAACGTGAGTGTGGAGGCAAGGAGCTGTCCTCCCCGTGGCACTGTCAAGAGTTTCACAATCAAGCCGGTGGGCTTCAAAGACCGCTTGCAAGTGGCTGTGGATTATGAGTGCGACTGCGGCTGCAGCCAAAATGCACAGAACAATAGCGGCATCTGCAGCTCCGTAGGTACGGCATTAAAAATTAATAATTTTTTTTTTTAATCTTCATTTATAAACCTAAACAGCTGGTAGTGTAAAAGTGCCTTTTTTTTTCCAAACTACCAAGAAGGATCCTGGGATAGCTGCTCATTCTTCTTCCCCCTTCTTCAGTTGGAAAGTTGGCTGACAGTGTTGTTTACAGTAAACTGAACTGCACAGGCCAACACATCCCTGCAGTAGGAAACCAGAGTTCGAGGGACGTGAGAATCAGTTCAAAGTGACTCGACCCCTGTTGCATACAGTCCTGCTAATATGCTAAAAAGAAAACCTCTGCTGTGCTGCTTTCCAAATCTTGGAAGTTAAACCTATTAATCCAACGGCTCTCAAATGTTTTCTGGCATGCATCCTACAGAACTCCCCACTCCCCCCTATAAACTACAGCTTTAATTAACATCAGCAAACCTAAAAAGTTAAAAAATGTTCAACATTTCATGCACAAGCACCAGGCAGTCATATTTATTCAAATGTTCCAGCACTGTCATTAGCCAATCAAATGGACTTACTGAAGCCAGAGGCAGTAAAGAGTTTCTTGTACAGCTTGTTAGGACACAACGACATGAGGACGAGGTGGATCATTTTGGTGAGTTGTATGTAAACCCAGTAAAACAGATTGGTTCAGGCTCCTTGCAAGTTGTCATCTCTTTATGATGATTGCACAGATCGCTCCAAATGTGAGCCACACCCACCATCATGTGCTGAAACAAGGGAAACCACCTGTTCTTTCTTCTATATTGCTTGCCGGACATTAAGTTACCATGGAAACATCAGTGATAAGCTTAAGCCAACATTCAAATGAGTTAGAAATTTTTAAATGATGGCAACTAAATAATTCCTCAGTGTAAATTAAAATGGACCTCTTCTGTTTATTTTTAGCTCCATATTTTTATTCTTCGACCCTACAAAAGTAGCTTTGCACTCACATAGCAAAATAATCATTATTTCTTATTTTGGTCCATGGTGCAGCCCCTCAGTTCATCCGCTTTCTGAAACAAGCTGTTTTAGTTTCTCCCCCTACTTTTAATTATAACATTTTTTTCCTGATTGGCCACTCCTCGGTGGCGCTCCTGCGCTCACAGCCAGAGCTGTGTGCCTGAGATGGCCATTAAAAAATATGCTCTCATTGACATTCTACAGAGCCAAGAGCAGAAAGAACTCTGTGTTTAGAGCAGTCTAAAGTCTTTTGGTTGTGCATATGCTCAGTGTGGTTAAGGAAACCTTTGCCTTGCAGGTACTTACAACTGTGGGACTTGTCACTGTGAGCCTGGCTACCTGGGCGCCCGCTGTGAGTGCCAGGAGGGCGAGGCAAGCAGCATTTTCCTCAGCGCCTGCAGAGAGGCCGAGGGCAAGCAGATCTGCAGCGGGCGAGGCGAATGCAGCTGCAACCAGTGTCTGTGCTATGAATCAGAGTTTGGAAAGATCTACGGCAGCTTCTGTGAGTGTGATGACTTCTCGTGTGCCCGACACAAAGGCGTCCTCTGCTCAGGTAGGAAGACCTCCCACATTGCCTGGAGTTCCACTAAAGCTTGGCTAGTCTGGCAGTGGATCTTGTTTTCAGGGTGATGTTAGGAGAATTCTTGTTTTCTATTCTGTGCCATTTCTGTACTTGTCGTGAGACAGTGGTTTGAACTACAGCTCCATGAGCACTGAACACGGCGACATCAAAACGCCTTAAATCTGCTCTGCTTGTTGTGGGTTGAGTAATCCACATTAACAATGGTGAGTCATGTGCTGTACCTGCTCAGGGTGTGTCTTGGTGGTTTGGCCTTCTCCTGACTGCACTGTAACCAGAGCTGCTGTCTTTGCTCATGAAAGAAGCTCAAAGCAGCAGCTGCAAAAGTAGCAGTTCTAATGTTCATCTCATGTGTTGTTTGCTGTCTGCCTCAGAAACGTCTGTTGAAGAGATTTGGTACTTGTTTGCTGTTGGAGCAGAAACGGGAAGCCAATGAGTGCAAAAACTCACTCACAGTTTTGTTTCTTAAATGCTTGAATTTTGGGCCATCGTTATTGATGCGTGTTGAGCAGCTGAATGTGGAGCTCTCTCTTCTGTTTGTGGTGTTTGTGCCTTTTGGAGCATTTTTAATGGAATTATCTGGAGTGATTGTTTTGTGGTAGGGATCATACAAAAGCTTTGTGCTTCCGTTTCATTGATTTCAGCATTTTTTTGTTTTTGTTTTCTTGCTTAGTAGGTAATTGTGTGTCTCTCTCTCACTCTCTCTCTCACACACACACACACACAACCAGACAGACTGTATATAAAAGATGGCTCAGACTTGCATGGCCACAACTCTGGGTTTAAAAAGAAGTCACTTTCAATACTTCAGTAACTGTTTTCCTGATAACTTTATGGTCTCTGTCGTTAGTTTTAAGTCTTATTGAACATACTGTAATGGTAAATGGACTAGCTCTTATATAGCGCTTTTCTACTCTGTCTGAGCACTCAAAGCACTTATACAGCATGTTTACATTCACCCAAGCACTTCCATATGTAAGTAAGCTAAGTGCTTAATGTCTAACATTCACATGCATTCACACTCCAACACTTGCGTTGGAGAGCTACTCGGAGTTCAGTATCTTGCCCAAGGATACTTTGGCACGCAGCCCGGAGCAGCCAGGAATCGAACCCCTGACCTTCCGATCAGGAGGTGACCTGCTCTACCTCCTGGACTACAGCCACCCCGCTGTTTGTTTTGGAAATTATGGTCAACATTAGAGTCAAAAAGGATAAAGCAGAACATGCTTCACCACTCGTTGATAGCCAGTGAACATACAGGGTTCCTCAGTTCCTCTCGTCAGTTTCAAATCACCTTAATGAAAAAGGCAAAAAAAACAAAAAACAGTTTAAGGCTTCAGAACAGGAACTTGCTAAAAAATTGTTGATGTGACAATGGCTGTGTGAATCTTCTCTATGCAGCCGATGGTTGCACCTACACAGTTCATGAATACAACCAGTATCGCCGGCGTCAGCTGATAATTTAGCACCATACCCATCTCGATATGGTCACTTTTGATCCCAGGAAACTTATACTGAGGCCTTTAAATGTGAAATTCAGAAACCAATGGGTGACATCACATTGGTTGTATCCATCATTTATATGCAGTCTATGCTTTTCTGTTAGATAATCTCAGCTAAACATTCAGAATGGGAACAATTTAGATATGTGAATGATTACAATTCACTTTGACTGAAGCACTTTGGCCTTTAATTATTTTCATATTGCCATCCTGAGGCATAAATGTGCCCTGTTAATCAGCAATTCATGAGCTAAAGCCAACTTGAAATCCTTGTCCTCTCATTGACTGCACCAGCTTTTATCGAATGCCCAGAGAGAACCAAGACTTGGTATGAAAATCCAGGTTTGGCTCAGCGTGTATCTGCTGTTGTGTTCCCAGAACATTGGGTCCAAGACTTTGAGTTCTGGTGTGAGACCTCCTGGCTGAAGGGGGCCCACTGGCTCATCCCCAAGCCAACGGCTGTTCCTGTGAAACCACACAGAGCGCTTTGTGCCAGTGGGGCCAGCTTTGGTGTGATCCCCGTACACAATGCTTCCCTCTATTTATCTATAGTCAGTAGAAACAGAAGTCTTTCGTTCAGTCAGTGGCCAGGCTTGACACGCTCAATACACAGATGCAGAATGGCTGTTTGTTTGTACTGATCATCCATAAGCAATCATTAAATGTTAACAGTCCACTACCTTCTGTCCCTCTCCTCTTGTCTTCTGCCTTCCCAGCATGATTGCCATGTGTTAAACTGTAATGAGGTCCTAATGATACCAAACAACACACCTCCTCCATGCTTTCCTCCCTGCACTCCTCTGAATGTGTCACTTAAATATTGTGTGCCTTGTTTAACGCACGCTGTAAAACAATTTGCTGACCATCAGAAAAACAAATACTGCTAAGGTTTGCTTTGAGCCCCTCAGCTCACAGAAATATCCTGATTGATTGAATACTGATTGGACAAGTGTGTTAATGTTGCTGTCTTTGCAGCCCTGCTGATGTAGCCATTAACATCACATTAATTTCTTCCCCGGCGCATTAAAGCAGCAGCATTCTCTCATTTAGAGACACAGGACACCGTCACTGTCGAGTAAGAGTCTGTGTTGTTGTAAATGTTCACAGGGCTGCTCTGCTGCTCCTGTTTCTAATATGATGATGGTGGATTCTGCTGGGACCTGCGGTCAGCTGGGTTACTTTCTACTGTCAGCGTGTTTTCTCGATCTACACACAAAGTAACGTACAGAGTTCAATACTGAACTACATCCTCCTGAAATCTGAAAATAGTAGTACTGCTGGAAGAAGATTAAAATAGGAGATCAGCCAAGTTTATATTTGGATCCGGTTTTTATGGGTCTACTCCTGGAACTGATGAAACGTTCCTAATAATTTGTTCAGGAAAGTAATAGGAAATGAGGTCTGCTCATTCAATCTGTACTTAATGAGCACACTTGACTTTTTAATAAAGTTGAAAAAATGGTCCATTTTTTTTTCCCAGTGAACCAAAGTACTTCAGTTCTTCTTGTCACTCTTGGAAATCTGCTGCTTATTCTCTCAGTTCTGACAGCGAGGACACAGAAGCAGGTTGCACTCCACATCCAGCTGGACAGACTGGCTGTTTGCCTGAGCTCTAAGTGTGTGTGTGTGTGTGTGTGGAGGGGTGGGTGTATGTATATGCTGTGGTGGCACGATGCACCCAAAACCACTGGAACAGTCATATCATTATGTGTCTTCGGACGCTTGTGCTGCTCTGCCTGTTTTGCAAGGTAACAATGATTGCTGAAGACTCCTGCCCCTCTGACCCACATCTCCTCTGCAGACTCTGCAGCTGGTTCTAAATAATGATCTCAGCACTCAGCAGGCCGCAGTTGCCAGAAATAGTGTGGTTCTATTTTCCAGACTTGCACAGACCATCTTTTACCTCATACATAAAAGTGTGCATGCACACCATGTGTATTCACGCACAGGAGTGCGTCTCCTTATAGAGTAAACAGAAACATGCGTGTTTATTCATGCTCATGCAGAGCATTACTGAAAATGTTCTTCAGTGAAGAAAACATTTCTTTTCAGCCTTAATTGGTTTATTTGTTTTGTCACAGGGACGGTTAAAACACGAGATGGACTTTTCTTTGCTCTAGGCTGAAAACAGACCAGTGTGACATAAGAAAGAGGGCCACTGTGATTCAGGTTGTCCAAACTGCAGAAAATATATGTTGAGATCCTTTTTGGAAGTCCCTCTTCATTATGCATCTTTCCTCTGAGATCTCAGTAATTAATCAAAGTAGCTGATCAAAATTAGTAGCTTCTGCAAGACTGTATACAAATTTGAAGCAAGTTTACAGTAGAAGTTAGAAACATGCAGCAGTGGGTGTAAAATGAACTTTTATGCTTCTCATTACGTTCTGTTACTGTTGTGGTCAGATGTCTATATACACTCATAATGTGCATGAATATTATCTTAATTGGGGCCTTTTAATGATTTCTCCAGACTGTTTCCAGGGTGTAATGGTTGTACAGCATACAGTGGTGTGAAAAAGTGTTTGCCCCCTTCCTCATTTCCTGTTTTTTTGCATGTTTGTCACACTTAAGTGTTTCGGAGCATCAAACCAATTTAAACAATAGTCAAGGACAACACAAGTAAACACAAAATGCAAGTTGTAAATGAAGGTGTTTATTAGTAAAGGTGAAAAAAAATCCAAACCATCATGGCCCTGTGTGAAAAAGTGATTGCCCCCAAACCTAATAACTGGTTGGGCCACCCTTAGCAGCAACAACTGCAACCAAGCGTTTGCGATAACTTGCAATGAGGCTTGTACAGCGTTCTGGAGGAATTTTGGCCCACTCATCTTTGCAGAATTGTCCTAATTCAGTTACATTAGAGGGTTTTCGAGCATGAACGGCCTTTTTAAGGTCATACCACAACATCTCAATAGGATTCAGGTCAGGACTTTGGCTAGGCCACTCCAAAGTCTTCATTTTGTTTTTCTTCAGCCATTCAGTGGTGGACTTGCTGGTGTGTTTAGGATCATTGTCCTGCTGCAGAACCCAGGTACGTTTCAGCTTGAGTACACGAACAGATGGTCTGACATTCTCCTTCAGGATCTCTTGGTAGACAGCAGAATTCATAGTTCCATTTATCACAGCAAGTCTTCCAGGTCCTGACGCAGCAAAACAGCCCCAGACCATCACACTACCACCACCATATTTTACTGTTGGTATAATGTTCTTTTTCTGAAATGCAGTGTTCCTTTTACGCCAGATGTAATGGGACACACACCTTCCAAAGAGTTCCACTTTTGTCTCATCGGTCCACAGAATGTTGTCCCAAAAGTCTTGGGGGTCATCGAGATGCGTTTTGGAAAAATTGAGACGAGCTTTAATGTTCTTTTTGCTCAGCAGTGGTTTTCTTCTTGGAACTCTGCCATGCAGGCCATTTTTG
>VUQJ01032410.1:0-13382 GCA_015108635.1 Andinoacara biseriatus | reverse complement strand
GATGCCACAAAGGTCTTTGACCGTGTAAACCACAGAAAACTATTTCTAAAACTGAGTCAAGCTGGTGTGCCTAAATATATAGTAATATGTCTGTCTTATTGGTATGCCAATCAAACCAAGCAGGTTAAGTGTTTGTCTGACTCACTAATGGAGTCAGACAAGGAGGCATTCTATCCCCTGCATTGTTCAATTTTTATATGAATGGCCTTTCTAAGCAATTAAATTTGTGTAGAACTGGCTGTATACAGTTGTAAACCACTTGATGTATGCTGACGACTTAGTGGTTTTTAGTCCAACTTCAGCTGGTCTTCCGAAGCTGCCTAATGTGTGTTCGGTATACGGTGAACTACATGATGTTAAATTCAATCCATCAAAAAGTGTAATTCTGATATGTCACACTAAAGAAGTCAAATATAGGGTTTTCCCTCATTTTAAGTTGTCTGGGATTTTACTGAATGTCACAAATGAAGCAAAATATCCCGGTCATGTGCTGACAGACCGTCCATCAGATGATCAGGTTTGAATGTTATATGCCCAAGCTAACTGTGGTCGGAAGGGCCGTAGACGCGGATTGGCAGCCACGCTTCCATCAGACTGCAACAGGGCAGCTGTGTGATTGAGGTGCGAATGAATAATGCACAAAGTTGTAAAGCGCTATATAAGTGTAAGGCATTATTATTATTATTATTATTATCTATCTATCTACAAAGCGCCTTGAGGTGACTGTTTGTTGTGAATTGGCGCTGTATAAATAAAATTGAATTGAATTGAATTGAATTGAATCTATCTAATTTCTGCCTCTCTTCGCCTTTTGTCCTGTCTCCTTCCCCTCCCCTCCCCAAACTTCTCGCCCCTCCCTGAGGGTGGTTCCTTCCCACTGTTGTCAAGTGATTGGTCATAAGGGTTTTCTCTGCATTATTGTATGGTCTTTACCCTACAATATCAAGTGCCTCGAGGTTTGATTTCCATTTTGAGAGTGTGAAAAAAGGCAACTGGACTTCTTTAGGTTCCATCCAAGGGGCTGGTCCTAGGTAATAAACCCCCAGTGGGAGCTGTCCCCTTTGAAGGTGGTCCCATATTGATCATTTAAGTCATCACATGAGCCACCCCACCATCATGTGAGCTATTAAGGCGACAAGGTGTTAGTGGGGCTTGAAACACCTGGGAAGGAATCCAAGGACTTTATTGTTGGTGGCTGATAGCTGGTGTCTTAAGTAACCACCTCTGCCCAATAACGGCCATTCACAGTGGGCATAGAGAGTCTCTTTTTTCCCTCTCTCGAAGCACCTGTTCTCTCAGTCCAAAATGTGAATACTGGCATCCTTGATAAACTATGCTTTCTCCTTTACTCTTACTCTCCTGTGCTGTGCCGTGCATTTGTGGAGTGGTTGTTAGTTTTTTGTCCAGTGCAGAAGTCTAAGCACTCCTTCCTGCACACACCATACACTAGGTTGTTTAGCTTGTGTTTGGGTGTATTGTTCTTGGTATGAACCAGTTCTTGTCTGAAGGTGTTGCTAGGTCTGAAGTTCACCAGGATGTCATGCTTGAAGAAAGTTTCTCTGACAAACCTGCTACAACAATTTTGTTTCGTTTGTCATTATCTTTCTCCCTAGTTGGTGTCTGACCTTCTTTTCTGTGCATCTTCACTGATTTGATGAAGGTAGGATAACTGCATGCTTTAAGAGCTTTCTGTATGTGGGTGTTCCATTTCTTTCCCTTCTGCCTTAGAGGGAATATTTTCCACCGGGTGGTGCAGGGTCCTAGTCACCTCAAGTTTGTGTTCCAGTGGGTGGCGTAAGTCAAAAAGGTACTGGTCTGTATGTGTGAGTTTCCGGTAAACTTAAATGCTGAGACCTCCATCCACAGCACAGTCCACAGTCCTTGGGTCACATGATTGATTGTGGATTAATGTCCCTCAGGACCACCTCCAAAGGTGACAGCTATAACCTGGGACAAGCCTTTTGTATGAGAGGTTAAATGCCTTCACAAACCTAAAGAAGTCCAGATGTCTTCTTTTTTTTTTTAAAGTTCTTAAGACTACTATGACCTAGATAATGGAGAACCTACACAGACTTACTGGCTTTCATTATGCATTTTCACTTTTACTCACTGATTAGGTTTAAACACCAAAAAACATCTTGGTTGGCTTCAGGAAAATAAAATAGAACTATTGTTTGGCTTAAAATTTGCACCAACACAACATTGCCCTTCCACAATGAAAATCTATACTTCTGACTAAGCAATGTGTTTAAATGTAACATCTGTATGATAAATTGGGAGTGAAATTGAAACCAGTGAAATTATTGAAGTCCTAGAAATGAGAACAGGCTTGATAAAAGTTCTCTATAGGATAAAAAGCACGTTGATCAGACTTTTGTATAGTACTGATGTTTCAGAGAGTTGTAGCATGGCTATTGATCTGCTTATGCTCAAAGACATCTTGAGTTTTTTACCATCTTTGGTTGGTTCATCTTTGGGTTTCTAGTTTGACTTTCAGAGAGGAAACTACATCCCAGAGTTGTTGCTCATTTGGTACGTTTAAGAGAGAAGCAGTTGGTGCATTCAAAGTCTGCGGGACAACCTGTGCAGCCAAATCCTCAAGCCAATAAATGTGTTTTCTGATTGGAAGTTAGAATTATATTTATCATTTGTCACTGCTTTGCAAAACTCGAAAAACAGCATGACAAATGAGCCATGTGAGCATTGTAAGATTTGCCACTACTGTGATTTAGGGTACAGGACACGCATGTGTCCTTTTTGTTGTGGTTGTTCAAAGAAACCTCAAGTATGAACAAGGAATGTATTCATCTTAATTTGAGCTGTGATGGAGCCATAAGAAAGTTTGCTCTGACTTTGTTGTGGCAATAACAGCCGTGATCCTCTGAGTTTGTCCTCCACTCTCCACCCGCCTCACATCATCTGCTAAATTTTAGACCATCAACATCCTACTAACATTACATTCTACAAATTCACTGTCCAGTCGCACATGTTCATACACTCAGTGATGACAACTGACATATTTATTTGTGGTCATTTGTTCACATGCCAAGTCATTTACTTCTGTATGTGCTCAAAGGCCACCAAAGCTATCGTAATATGATGCCACTGGATACTGAGCAAGTGTTGGTATGTCATTAGTTGTGAGTGAGACATGTTATGGTTATGGGGGTGAGTTATGGGGGGACTTAAGACTATCCCAGATGTCATAGGGTGAGAGGCGAGGTACACCCTGACCACGACGCCAGTCTCTCACAGGGCTAAAACAGAGAGACATTTACACCTATCGGCAACTTAGAATCATCCTTTAACCCTAACCCCACTGCATATCTTTGGACTGTGGGAGGAAGCTGGAATACCTGGAGTTATGAGTTATAATCCATAATCTATGCCATCCTTTTCCTGTATATTGTCCTCAGGTGTGATGCCTCTTTGGTGCAGCAAGAAACAATAAAAATGGGATCTTTGCTAGCAGAAAGTGCTAACAAGAAAAAAAAAATCACAACATCCACCTTTCTATTGGTGAAAAAAATGTATCACATCAACCAATCAAAAATGAAATGACAATGAATAGCATTTGGTTGCTAAGGAACAGGTGAAAGTTGTTGGCTTGACAGAATGGAAGAGAGAGAGCGATATTGATAGCAATTATTTTGTGTGGCATCTTTCTGTGACACCCGATTGTTCTGTAAAAAGAAAAAAAAACGCCTGAGGCATTGCCTGCATTTTAATGCAAATACTTGTATATAACTTTATTGTTTGCTATACTTTGTATGTACGTTTTTGAAAAATGCAACTTATATTTGTTCTCAGTTATGAAAATAGTACGTTAAACATGTTTGTGGTTTTCACAGTAAAATATCTAACCTTTTTCTGCTCAGATCTTAGGTTTATTGAGGGGTTTCTGTGAAAAACGCTGTACAGTCACACATGTGAGGCTGTGCTGAAAAGAAAAGTGATACCAAACAAGACAAGGTGCAATATAAAAGTAAAATCAGTCAAAACAGCCAATTATACCTCAGACTCCACATAGGGCAAATTTAAAAAAAAAAATCATATCTCCCTCAAAAAAACAAAGTTATTATTTATTGTTGTGGAGGAGAGGAGGGCCAAGAACTAGTGCCAAACCAAACATCATCAGGATCTGATCCAGATTCTGGGTTTGCAGACTACTTGAGTTTAACATGGGAAACTCCATTTAATGCATATTTTGCAGCTGAAAAGAGAAACATAGTCACTTTTGTCCATGGACATCAGGATAACATGCTCAGATTTCCTCTTTTTTGCTTTATGCTTTTTATGCCCTATGTATCTAAAAATATCGGCAGGTTCTGTCGCCTGCTGTAACAGGTGAAACAAAACAGACTCAAAGGAAGAAATCGATTCAATGACCTCATTAAATTTGACTGTATACAAAAATCTGTATTTATGACTTCATTTAGATTGCAGCAGGAAATTATACAGGTCCAACTGTAACAGCTCCATCATTTTTAAAACACACACACACACATTTATGACCCTAAAAGTGATAAACAATTTAAGCTGTTTTTTTGAGTGAGTGATTGATATAATTTCAAAAATCAGCTGTAAATTTTGAATAGCAGAAATCTTCCTAGATAAATGATCATTTTACAAAAATTCTGCTTTGCAGAAATATTCATATGCTGTATATTGAGAGTCAAACTGTGATTAGGGAAAATGTGATATGTCTATAAGAATAACCTGCAATTTGGAAACATCCGCTTAGACGCTGTGCTGCATTCACATCTATACTGCTGCTTGTGTAATTCCTCATTTATCAGGTTGAATAAGAACATGATAATACAGCCTGACTGCCGCCATCTTTAGGAAGTTTAATCATTCATGGTAGGAAAATTGCTCCTTTATGTGCCATAAATATTGATTTATGCCTCATGCATATCTGGATGGGGCGCAGCTCACCAGGTCGCCCTCATTGTCCGCATTTCACCGCTTTGTTAGCCACTCCATCTCATTTCTTCTTGTGTGGTGACTTATCATTTACGTTTTCTCTGGGATTACCTCGTCATATTTACGGCAGCTCTCCCACAATTCCTGGCTTCATTTTCAGATGATAAAGATATGAGCAGACAATAAGACAGGTAATTCTGTGTGCGAATTCTTTCTGGTCACTTAACTTTTTTTCCATCCAAAATGAGATCGCTGTCTCTTTACTGGTGAAATAACTCTGTCCCCCTGAACCAGCACACAGGAAAGGAGGACGTCAAACACACAGGGGTGTATCAGCTTCAAAATAGACCATAGTGGAGGTTTCTGTTTAAAATTTTTATGACTGACTATTTAATGAACTCTTTAACAAAGGCCACAAAGCAACTCGTTTATTCTAGAATTCAGAAGTCAAGAGTGCTGCATCCCCTTTAAAAACCAGAAAATCCCGTAAGAGAGCTGTGCATAAATGAATGCATACAAATGCCAGTGAACTGAAGCAGTGCTGTAAAGACAAGTGGACCAAAAATCCTCCACAATTATGTGAGAGACCGATAAAGTCACACACAAAAGGATTACTTCAAGTTATTGTTGTTAAAGGTGGTTCTGTTGAATCATGAGGTCTAATGTGTCCTGTGGATTTTTTCATCAGTCTCTGAGGAGTGCCTGACTTCTTTCCCTTCACTCGACAGTCCATGATATTCCAAACCATCTCAGCTGGGTTTCAGGTAAGTTCCTGTTGGAGGTCCACAGATTCTTCTCCTTCTTTGTTTTTATGAGGAAAAAATAAATAAATTGTGCATTTTGAGAATAAAGTCAAAATTTTGAGAAAAAGGTCGGCTGCTATACCCTAGCTGTCCTTTGGGGCTCAACACATGGCGGTGGCTCGCTCTCCATTCATTTCCGATGGAACTTGAGCAAAGTGATTGTCGCCTCATCGCACAAATTCCATAGGAAATGAATGGAGAGCAAGCGACGTCGCTCCCTGTGTGTCTTGTGAATCTGCAAATCCCCTCTGTACTGCACGGAGGTGCAATCCTCGAAATCCTAACATCTGACCATCGCCAGTTTAGGTAGGTGGTCTTGGTCAGTCATGTGTGTGTCCAGTGTTGTGGAAAGTTAGGGACCTTCAGCTCTGCTTGGTGTGCAAATTGGGCACATAGTCTGAGGCCTGTGTGCATGTAGTCTGTGGAAGTGCAAGCTGACAGGGGTGACTACAGAAGCCAGAGATGCATCCAGCTACCCCAGGTATGAGTACGATAGTCACTGAGCAGCTGCACAGAGAAGGAATCAAAATCTTCTTCTCTGCAGTGCTGCAGTGTTAGCAGCTGCAAGCAAGGCTGAAGAAAGGGCTCAGCTTTATCTGTAGATCTTCCAGCTATGGTTAGCAGCCACAGAGCTGGTGAGGCAATATTAAGAAACACTGTTTTGCAAATTCCCAGACTGACGGCCATTATTGAACTCTACAAAAAACAAACAAACAAAAAACAGGAAGGTGTGATCTTTTCTTTTGCAGAGAGAAATCAAACTGACCAACAGAGATCTTTTTTTAACCTGACAGAATTAAATCCCCTTTTAACATAGCAAATTCAGCTTTAACATTTAATATAAAACAATCTCACAATCCAACAGCACAACACGCTATCAAATAAAAGACTAAATAGGCCACAGCATCCTGCTGGTCTAAGAAAGCAGTCTTTGATGATGAGCAGGTCACCCCCACACATCAGAATCTCCAGACAAGGAGGCAAAACTCGGTCCACTTACTGACATGAAGAGTCTTTTTGAGTGAAAATGGTTCGGCTCTGCATTGTGTTTTACAGTATGATGGACCAGACATTCTAACATGTGACTGGTGCAGTGAATGTTGGACAGGTAAGGTAAATCATCTCATCATAGCACCTGCACCATCACTTACAAACCAAAAATCTGTGAGTGTGACATTTCTTTAGAGACACTTTTTAATTCAATGTAATGTAATTCAACAAGTTGAATTATGAAGTTGCATCTGTTACCTCCACAGATATGCTTGATGGAAATTAACAAGTATGTGTTTGGCACTCAGAAATAATATTTCTAGGATTTTTTTAGGAGGTTCCCATAAAAAGTTGATGTTACTCTAAATCACCAAGTTCAGCTGTTACATGTCAGCAGTTCAGAGGATAACCTCATTAGACAACTTAAGATATTGCACAAAGATCCCATCAAGGCAAACTGGTGCTAATATGAGCAATCTCAAATATGGCTCATATTCTGTTTGTTTCCATAGACGTTAGCTTCAGTGTCTAAAAAGTAGCTGAATGTGCCAAAAACCTGCTACCCTGCCCAGCATTGCCAGCACAGGACAACTTGCAATAAGAAGTATGGTGGGAAAGAAACCTGAGAAAATAAATGACCCCACAGCTCACGTGATGCATGACCTCAGGAAAACCTTTCCTAATACCTTCATGGCCTCAAAGCTGCTTTCAAGTCTTATTGAAAACAGCAGAGTATCCGTTTTGTAAATTGTGGGACAATTTAGTCCAAAATAGGGTGTTTTCACTGTTTGATTGACTGCTCTCATATGGAGGTGACGTGTCCTGTGTGTCTCTGTGTCTGTGGCATTCCAGAGTTTTGATGTCTCCAGTTTTGTTCCACACTGTAGAAAAATCAGTATAAGTACCCAATACCTGAAAATATGACTCTAGGTCCATGTGAAAGTATGAAAAGAATGACCCATCGCCACACACACCCATCAGTATTTCTAGCTTCTAGCTTTACAGATACGGTAGTGGGTGCTGCTCATTTTTGGCAAGAGAGCAAATTTCCAAAATGTCAAAGTGTTCCTTTAATCACATGCATGAATACACACAAGATGTTTTTTAATTAGAAATATCAAATGTTTAGAAATTCTCTGAGCTTCCACAAATGCATCCCTGCTGCTGTTGTGAGCGTGAATTCACAGCGTGAATATCGAGTAAATGGAGATTCATGCCTGTAAAATCCTATGATGGTTTAGTGAAGACTAAATCAACCTTGCTAAATGTTGCACCTCACTTTCTTCAAAACAGTGATTAATGATCTGTAGCCAGTCCACATACTGTATATAAAAGATGGTAGTAAAGCCCTGAACTGAAGCCTCATTTTTTTGTGGAGTGGAGTTTTCAAATATTGTTAGCTAACTTGGTTAGCATGGGAGCATCACACAAGTGTGAATCTGTGCTAATCAGCGCTAAGTCATGTAAATCAAATCTTAACCACAGCTGGAGCCCAGACTCACTGGACATTCTGTTAGCACTGAACGCTGAGGAAGCCGCATTGTTTGTCAGCTGACTGGATTTAAAATCCTCCAATAGGCGCCAACGCACTCTTGGAGTGAATGGTCAGTTTTTGCACTTCTTCTATATTTCAGCCCTGGAGATTTAACTACTCTAGCTCCATTTAGAACAATTGTACACAGTATTGATCGCTTTTTATCAATGCTTAATTTATAATTCAGTGATATTGTTCTGGTTCATATTCCCTGTTATTGAATATTGCCTGTTTTTACTGGATCACTTTTGTATAGTCTTTCCTGTTTCATTAATCAGATCACAGTATCATTACCTTCTGTGTTCTGTTCAGTAGGAGGCCCAAGTATGTTGCCACTGTTGAAATGAAATATGAAGTAAGGTTTGTTTTTAAAGTTTGACCTTTTGTTAATATTATTGTTATTATAGGAAGGGTATTATTTAATCTGCTTGTGACTCATGAAAGTGTTCTGTGTTGTACCAGGGGGTTCAGTCAGTGTTGCATTTAACAAACTGAAACTGTGGGAAACTAAAGTTTCTGTGAGGCTGAGCCATAAGCTCCAGTAAGTGAGAGTACATGGCAAAAAAATATCCATTTAATGGTTTTACATTCAAAACAAATGACATTATAGTGGAACAACAATACGTATTTAAAGGGAAAAGATTAATTTAGAAAATTTATACTTTTGCAATTGGAGTTTTCTGAATATACTCACTGCTGCCCTGGCTTCATATTCCCTGTAATAGAATATTGGCTGCATTTATTTGATCAATTTTGCATTATTCTTCTGATCTTTTATGGTTTGATCATTGATTGCTTCATTTTCATTTAATTTTAAGTTTGCAGTCCAGGTTTTGGATCCTCACTCTGCTTCATAAATGCTGACTCAGCAGAATGCACAAACCATTTGCTGCAATCACTGTTGAAATGAACTTACATTAATTTTAAAAGACAGGCTTATTTTTACTGTTTGACCTATTGTTAATATTATGTGTATGTGTGCGTGTGTGCGTGCACATATATAAACACACACACACACCCTCCGACTGATGATATGTTTAAGCAGAGGTGCAGAATGGCAGAAGGCCCATCAGATCCTCTGCAGATCAGTGTGATGGAGGTGAATGAGAGAGCAAACCATCACTGAACTGCACCTGCTGTGTGGAGACAAACGACGCCCGAAGCTTCATGTTGTCTGTTACCGTCAGCTTTTCTCCCAGGTGACCTGCCTCCTGTAAACTTGCTGTCATGTTTATTTGCTCCTTTCAGTGACAGTAGCAGCGGCGAGGGAGTTTGTCCTGGACGGGGGGCAGCGAGCCAATGAGCCACAAAGAGGAGAATGATGGATTCCCGGCCTCAGCTCAAACGGGGGCCGCTGTCACGGAGCTTGCGTGGTCATTAGAGCGAGTTCCAAACACCGGCAGCATCAGGATGACAAATCACAACAAAGTCCCAACACGCCAGAGCTCCCTCTCACTCTCTCCAAATCCACGACTGAACCAGTGCGTGCTGGACAGTTTCTGCAGAACTATGATTAAGCTGTCACCGCAGGGAGGCCAGTTTGTCAGCTGTTGGGATCTTCGCAGCAATTTCTTTAGACAAGTCTGCCTTAATTGAGTATCCAGTCCCAGAGCACTCCTGGTTGGTTTCACCCCTGCCTGTTCCCTCGAGGCTAAACAAACTGTGGTGCTAGCCAGCTCTGGGTTTCTACAGCAATATCAGAATCTGGCTCACCACCAAAGCAGCAGCAACCACAGCAAGGCAGCAATGCTGTCAGTCTCGCTCGCTCACAAAACGACCATCTGTAAGACTTTCTTGTTTGTTATTGTTATGGGAGTGGAACACGGGGCCTGTAGTAAACAGGACAGGTGCGGATAGCATTTGATTCACAGCAGTTCAGCACCACTGCTTTCAAAAACTTTCCTGCAGCGTTCTCACATACTTTTTGTCCCTGGAGGGCCCCCCCCAACACCCGCCCCCCCTCCTCCTGCTGTTCACTTGGATAAAGCGGAGGCGCCAGCTGATTGGCCAACCAGAACTCTCAAACAAGTCAGTGTTCACCTGTATTCTACTCTAGCTGGCCAATTACCCACAAGTCTGTGGGGTCCTTCGTTACCCAGAGGCCCAAGGGCTTCTTGTGTGCCAATGTCCTAATGAGCGAGCAGAAAGATGTGTTCCTGCGATACTTCATCCTCAGAATGGGGAACTTTACTGAACACAGAAACTGAATCTGATCTGGCACAGACCAGCTGCATGCATCACTTAACTAGAGAGGAATACATGTTACCTGTATCGTACTGTCCTCATCAGTGTTGTTACCTGGAGCTACTGTGTGTGTATCCTGCAGGCACAAACAAACCAAACCTGTTTTCAATGACAGCGTCACCCACATCTGTAACAATAATTGTAAAAATTGTTGGATGGGGGGAGCGTTGGGGGAAGGTGTGTTCATGGGGGTGGGCATTTTTGAAATCTGGACTGATGAATATATTTCAAGTGCTTCTAAAATGTTAGTATTACTCCACATCTTTACTCAGTCTTACTCACAGAACACATTTTTTTTATATTTTGCTGCATTCCAAGAATGAAATGGGATCATTTTTAGGAGAATAAAGGAGCATAAAGTCACTTACAGAAAGCTTTCAATTCTGTCTGCTTCATACAGGCAGATGTATTCGTTACAAAGAAATCATGTGACTGATTTCCTGCATAGTTTACACATTTGATAATTTAGTGCAGTCCTTCACCACCTTCATCATCATCATAGTGCATGATCTGAAAGTACAAACAGATTTCCTCCTAAGATATCATTGTAGAGCATCCTGTGGATATCAGGATGTAATCAAGACGGTCACACGTACAATACAAAAACTGTTTAATAATATGCTATGTTTAAGATAAATCCAGAGACATACATATACATATATCATACACAGTGTGCCCTTTGGTATCTATGCCATAACAATTCAACATAACAAAAACAGGTTTAATGTCAGCAGGTCTCTCAATACATCGTCACATATGGAGGCTTGTAAAGGAGCTCTTGGCGTCGCACTGTAACACACTGATGCATGCAGGGTTAAAGGTGCATGTTTTCTTTTTGCTTTAGTAAAGTAAAATGATTGTGCAAATCAAACTTATCAGCAAAGTCAGTCATGAACAATGTTGTGCCTGGTAAATTTTTAATTTAATTTTTGCCTCCCTTTAAAAGAGGGTGCTATCACATCCAATGTTTCTGTGCAAAACGACACCTCGTGTCTTTTTCTGGGATCCTAGACACATCTGACAAAACAGAGTATTTGACACACTGGGATCTAAATGTGCTGACACCTCCTAATGTAACCCTGAATTAATGTGGTTAGAGTTCCTGTGTTGGGAAGTTGTTTTGCAGCTGCGTTTAATTCCGAATGTGAAAGGACATGGATGCTCCACATACAAGGTCATCAGCTGTTTCGATGTAGAGCTTCTTTACCTTTGACTCCTCCATTTATCCAAGCGTAGTGGATCTATCTCTGCTACACTCAAACAAATTCTGCCAAAAATGTTGAATTTAAGTAATTTGATTACATGTAAATTTTCAATGTAATTTTCCTACATATGTACAATGTAAATTTCCTGTCAGTTCAATGTGGTCAAATGAAATTTACTTGATTAGTATACATGCAGTTTATACCAATCATATTTTCCTTAATGATTATTTGACTAAATAAACTTTTAATTTTATATATTTTATTTGAATTTCACTCAAAACTATTGCTTCATGTTTATATATTTTTTTTCTTTCTTTTTTTGAGTGTAGGGGTAGAGTCATGGTACAGCCTGTATAGTTTGCTGGTCTATCACAGGCCCCAGGCAGTGCTAATCCCTGCACCACCGTTTTGCCCGAACCAAAACTTTGTTCTTCCAAATTATTCTGACTCCACAGGAATACACAATTAGCATTGGTATTGTAAATAGGTAGTTTTGCAAAACAACTTGAACACTGATTGTCACATCAAACTGTGAATTTCAGAGCAGTGAACACACTGACAATGAAGAGTTTTTTGGGGTTTTTTTTTTGCTCTGCACTATTTTGGGCAAGAGTTCCATCCACCCATCCATCCATCCATCCACCCATCCATCCATCCATCCATCCATCTGTCCATCCAGTCATCACCTAGGTGGCATGTAGGAGGATGCCTGAACCTGGATCCTTTCGATGTGGAGGAGTAGCAGGTCTTCTTTGAGCCCCTCCTGAATGACCAAACTCTTAACCCCTTTGCTTATTGCTGAGTCCAGAGACCCTGCAGGCTCCATCTTATCTTAGGCTGCTGGATTACTTGGATTACTAGGATACATAAGAGTACAATGTCTCTCTTCACCACCATTCCTGAGATATTTGCTCCTTCACTGAAATTAAACCAGCAAATACATTTAGTACTCTGAAATTTAAAGTCTCTAAAATGTAATCTGGAAACGCAGATACATGGAGAACATGCAAACTCCACAGAGAGAGAGAGAGAGGCCGGGCCAAGGTGGAATCGAACCCAGACCTTGAAGATGTGGCCTTCCAGGCTTTCGAACTTTGAGGCAGCAGTGCCGCACCGCCACGCTGCCCACGGCAAAGCAAGCAAATAAACAGAAGAGATGAAAAGATAAATGCACCCACGTTCATTCTGTATTGAGGAAACATTCTGGATCAGTAAAAAGTTACAGAAAAGGCCCGTTTGTTTTTTTTTGGGAACTCTGAAGACTTTCGTAAGGTTAGGGAAGGATCTTTGTCTGAAACACAAGGACACATGAAGTCCGCTGTGACTTCAATTCAATTCAATTCAATTCAATTTTATTTATACAGCGCCAATTCACAACAAGCAGTCGCCTCAAGGCGCTTTGTATTATAAGGTAAAGACCCAACAATACTGCAGAGAAAAACCCAACAGTCAAACGACCCCCTATGAGCAGCACTTGGCAACGGTGGGAAGGAAAAACTCCCTTTTAACAGGAAGAAACCTCCAGCAGAACCAGGCTCAGGGAGGGGCAGTCATCTGCCGCGACCGGTTGGGGCTGAGGGGAGAGAGAGAGGACAAAAAACATGCTGTGGAAGAGACACAGAGAATGATTAAACACAGAGTGAAGTATGAATAGAGTAAAAAGAAGCAGTGCATTATGGG
>VUQJ01032406.1:0-11013 GCA_015108635.1 Andinoacara biseriatus | reverse complement strand
ACTGCACCACACTGCACCAGTCAGAGGCATCAATTTCTTCATCGTCCAGGAACTGCCTGCATACTCTTGTCATCTGAGGCTGGGCATTGTTGTGGACCAGGAGGAACCAGGGACCCACTGCATCAGCATAGGGTCTGATAATGAATCCAAGGATTTTAGCCCAGTACCCAATGGCAGCCAGGGTCCCCTTGTGTACTCTGTGGAGGTCTGTGCACCCCTCCATGGATATGCCTCCCCTGACCATCACTGACTTACTTACATAGAATTAGGTGCTTTGATTCTGTGAGGAACACTGGGTGGTAATAAGTGGTGTCCGTCCAAACAGATCCCAGGATAGTGTCTTGGCATCGTCCAAGCTGATTCCTTGCTGTCTGAGATCTCCTTGGATGGTCCTCCTCCAGGTCATAGTGTGTCTTTCTCTGCATCTCCTTCTGGGGTCCACTCGAGGGAGATGAATGAGTGTCGATGTGGAAGCATCTTCCAGACATTCCCCAGCATTCTTATTCTATGATTTGATACGGTTTCACTAAATGGTCTCAGTCGCAGTACTTCCACATTGGTAATGCTGTCTCTCTATATATTTTTATACATTCTCTCATTATGTGGATATTTAATACATTTTCTCTATATATTTTTATAGATTTTATTTTTTCTCTTATTCCTTTTATCTAGGTAGTTTGACTTTCTTTTGCATGAAACTGATCAGGAGTGGCCCTCCAATCTCATTGTACATCCTGTATAATGACAATAAAGGCATTTTATTCTCTATTCTATACTACAAGTGAGCTGCAGAGTTTGATATGACTTGCTGACCAGACTGAGACTTTTCTGACTCTGCTAGTGATGTCCAGGGGACTTTCACCCCTGTTAGAAATGTTACTGCCCAAGTATGTAAATGATTCAACCTCCTCGACTTGGTCTTAGTTGATTTGGATGTCGAGCTAGTTATCGTCTTTCACTGCCATGACGTACGTCTTTTCTGAGCTAACGTGGAGACCCATTTTCAGAGCTTCTGTTGGTCATCAACTGAAGGATTTCACATGATTCACTTAGTAGTGCCAGATCATCAGAACTCTGATGGAAACCCATTGGGAACCAGTGTATTGCTATCATTCATATCCTTAATGCTATCATATATCTAGTGATCTTGTGTCAATGTATTAACTGTTGGTATGCTTATGCTATTTAGAAATGTAACCACATTGGCGTCTTTAGAAGACTTAATGTAAAATTTAAAACATTAGGATTTAAAGGTGGCATTAATTGTAAAGGGACTTGCTAAATCATTCAGTATTGATAATGGAGCTGAGAGATATTTCAAATTGCTGCTTCACTTTTGAGCTGAAGAGCCATCAGAGAACTTGCTTTGTCGCTGCATTCATGGATTGTCCCTTTGATCTCAATATAATTTGTTCCGCCTTCTGTGAAAGAGAGTTCGAATTGGGTTTAGATAACTTTCTGTTGTTACAGCTCTGAAGTAGGATTTATCACAAATTGCCTGTCAACTTCAGATATTTTGTTATAAGTTATACCTGTTAGTGTCTTTCCACATAGCCCATTTTATTAAGAAGAGTATTAGATAATTTTTCCTCTGAGAACAGCCTTTAGGGTTTTCCAAAGGAATGATGAGTTAGTCTCATCCAAGTTGCTGAAAGATAATAATTCTTCAATTGTTTGTATTATTGAAGTGCAGAAGGTATAATTATGCAGCAGTGTTAAATCTTCATTGTTGATGTCCAGCTGCTGGAGAATCAAATCTGAGGTCAAAAAATAAAGGGGAGTGGCGCGATTAAACTATCACTGAAAGTTAAGACGAGTGTATAAATGGTAGTAAGTCTCTATCAAAGCAAAACAATCTATTCTAGAATAGATGTGATGTACACATGAGAAAACTGAGCACATTGTAATCTGGATGCAAAAATTTCCAGGGATCACAACTTCCATAGTTGTCTATAAATAATTTTAGCGTCAGTGTTAGCCCCTAAGGTTTAAATTGATCCAGCAGGGTTTCCATAACACAGTTTAGATCTCCTTCAAAACTTAAATGATGTGTATTCATATTTGGAAAGAGGATAAGACTGTAATCAAAAATTTGTCATCATCCAAGCTGGGGGAATACACACAGACTAGTATAACTGGTATGTGATAGATTTCTGTCTGAGACAATGATGACGCACCCATTGCAATCAGGTATTATTTTCTCTGATAAAAATCATTCTGACTTTAAGTTAAAAAGGGAATTAAATACTAAATATACACCCATTGCCACCTATGCCTTATATGACCATTTACACTATATTGTATTCACTCCCCCATCCAAATCATTGAATTCAGGTGTTCCAGTCACTTCCACGGCCACAGGTGTATAAACCAAGCACCTCGGCATGCAGATTGCTTCTACAAACGTTTGTGAAAGAATGGGTCGCTCCCAGGAGCTCAGTGAATTCCAGTATGGTACTGTAATAGGATGCCACCTGTGCAACAAGTCCAGCCCTGAAATTTCCTCGCTACTAAATATTCCTGTTACTATTCCTGTTAGTGGGATTATAACAAAGTGGAAGTGATTGGGAACAATAGCAACTCATGAAGCAGTAGGCCACGTAAAATCACAGAGCAGGGTCAGTGAATGCTGAGGTGGATAGTGCGCAGAGGTCACCAACTCTCTGCAGAATGTTTCGCTTCAGACATTCAAACTTCATGTGGCCTTCAGATCAACTCAAGAACAGTGCGTAGATGCTTATCAGGAGAACGGTACCTGTCTGACTGCATTGTGCCAAGTGTAAAGTTTGGTGGAGGGGGAATTATGGTGTGGGGTTGTTTTTCAAGAGGATTTTTTGGAGTTTTTTCATGCTCCCAACTTTGTGGGAGCAGTATGGCGATGGCCCGTTCCTGCACACCAGTGCACAAAGCAGGTCCATAAAGACATGGATGAGTGAGTTTGGCCTGGAAGAACTTTTTTGAGCAGTGTATATATACACACATATTTTATTTAGTCACATCCACTGGTGAAAGTTCACCAAAAAGTTTCAAATACCAGATCAATCAGTCTCTGAAATAAGAGGAGACCTAAGACTTTTTATAGGAAATGTAACATTAGATGCCACTCAGAACATTCAGTCAGATAAAGTCAGATAATCCTGCACAATTTACTGTTATTCTGTCCTCCAGAGACACAACAAAATGTAACGTTAGACA
The DNA here is from genome assembly GCA_015108635.1 of Andinoacara biseriatus. Taxonomy (NCBI): domain Eukaryota; kingdom Metazoa; phylum Chordata; class Actinopteri; order Cichliformes; family Cichlidae; genus Andinoacara; species Andinoacara biseriatus. The sequence goes on along the minus strand of VUQJ01032406.1, from coordinate 7,818 downwards.
GAAATGCTTATCTGTATCTGTTTACCTTATTTAAGCATCCTCACTAGCATTGCTTATGGAGTTCTCCCTTATGTTTGTAAAATGCTTCTGCTGCAGCAGAGGAGTCAAAATGATAATTGCTACCATTGAGAGTGATGCAGAGATGGGCAGGATGGTGTAGGGCTAATGTTATTATTATTACAGACAGCCACATAATAAAATTACACATTGTACATGTTCACAAATACAGAAAAACAAGAACTGTCCTTGCATATTAGAAAATGATTTCAGCAGTCTTTTTATTACAAGTGGCAAGAGGTAATGGCAGCACGAAAACAAATCAATTACACTCATTTATTTATTTAAGTTGTCACTTGCTTATCACCTTCGTCAAGATGTGTGAAGATGAGGAATTAGAATATGGAGAAGCTTTTAACAGCTATTTTCCTTCATGCCAGGTTTGATAAAATTCAAGTGCAATTTCAGCATGTCAGGCTTCATCAAGCACACTTAGGCTGTGCTCAGTTTAATCAGTTCCCTTGGTAATTGCAGGACCTTAATGTCATGTATTTGAGGACAATAACAATACAGAAATGAGAACATTAGCATTTACACATTGCTATATACCATCAATCCATCCATCTATTTTCTTCCGCTTATCCAGGGCCGGGTCTTGGGGGTAGCAGCCTAAGCAGAGATGCCCAGACTTCCCTCTCCCCTGCCACCTCCACCAGCCCATCCGGTAGAACCTGCATCTGCATCTGCATCACTGCAGATGCAGCCCCATTCCGTCTGTCGATCTCCCGCTCTTTTCTCCCATCAAGACCCCAAAATACTTAAAGTTCTCCACATGGGGTTGCAACTCATCCCTGAGCTGGAGTGGGCACACTACCTTAGAAAATCTATCCATACAAATTATGAACAGAATCAATGAGAGCAGCCCTGGCGAAGTCCAACACCCACAGGAAATGAGTCCGACTCATTGCTGGCAATACAGACCAAGCTCTCACTGCGGTTGTTCAGAGACAAACAGCAAATACCAACAAGCCAGACACCCCATGCTCCCGCAGGACCTCCCACAGGATACCCCGAGGGATGCGGTCAAATGCCTTCTCCAAGTCCACAAAGCACATGTAAACTGGTTGTGCAAACTCCCACGGACACTCACACATCCTTGAGAGGATAAAGAGCTGGTCCAGCTTTCCGTGACCAGGATGAAAACTGCATTGTTCCTCTTGAATCTGAGGTTCAACTAAGAGATAGACCCTCCTTTCCAGCACCCTGGCATAGACCTTACTGGGGAGGCTGAGGAGTGTGATCTCCTGATAGTTGGAGCACACACTCTGGTCTTCCTTATTAGAGATGGGAACCACCACCCCGGACTGCCAATCCAGTGGCACTGCCCCATATCTCCACAGGATGTTGCAGAAGGATGTCAACTAAGACAGCCCTACAACATCCAGAGCCTTCAGGAACTCAGGGCAAATCTCGTCCACCCCAGGGGTCCTGCCACCTCAGTGACTTCATCCCCAGTAATGGGCGAGTCGTCCCCCCTCATCCTCAGACTCTGCTTCCCAATAGCCAGTCTTGATAGCCGGGGATCGGTCCACCAGGTCCTCCACCCTTGGCCACCACTTGACCACCCTCTGTAAACTACAAAACAGTATATTAGGTTTTAAAAAATGTGCTCACTTTTTAAACATATACAACAGGAAAAGTAGGTTTGATGGCCGAGGTTGTTAAGCATTATGCTTTGGAAAGAATGTAAGCAGCTTAACTGGTAGTCAGTATTTTCCTTTGTGTTGCCTCCCAGAGAAAACTGTACCGTACAGTGGATGCTATACTAATGATACGGCATCTGCTGTCTGTTTACATATGTGCAATTTATGTGGTTGTCGTATCCAGATGTCATTTAAAATGTTATGTTTTTTCCTCTAATAACATGCCTTATTAATAACTTTGTTGCATCTGACAGCTGTGTGTGAATTCATGGTTGTCCTGCTTGCCTCTGTGAGGTAGTTAATGTCATTCTTGATGCCTGTAACATTACCTCTGATGACGAATGAGGCCTGTATGATTGAATAATGATGAATTATGATGGCCTACTTCAGTTACCAAATGTGATTTAGAACCTGATTTTCTCTGTGCCCACCCTCATTGTCAGATCCGTCTTTGTTACTGGAGCAGAGCTCCAGATTAGCTCTTGAACTTGGCCCCCACATGCTCAGGGATGTGGCCTGGGATGAAGATAGATTTCACAGTTTCTATTTCATTACAAAGATGGTGACAACCTTGATTTAATATTTCAGACTGTTGCTGGGTTGTGTGATGCTAACATGAATGTTAACTCTGTGAACATTAGCTTGCTAGCTGAGATCTGCTGCTTGACATCTTTAGTTATAGCACCTGGACGGCAATGGTAGGTTTACTAAGACAGATAATGTACATTAAATGGTCAGTAGGGGTAGAAGTAGATATCTATAGCGGATGCTTACAAAGAGAATAAATCACATCATCCCAGTAGGTTTCTAAAGGAGTGATAGTGTCCTACACAGTGGTTCCCTGCTGTCGCATGAAAAATTAAACTTCCTGAATTTATTTCTTATCATGTCCCTCTAGTACAACCTACATGAAATACAGGAAGTAAAAGGGCTCGATTCAATGAGCAGAGGAACAGTGGAGGGGTGGTAGTGGTCTTATAAGATCTGGTGCCAGCAGGGTCATCAAACAGGTGACTTATCAGGTAGAACTGTAGATTGTATATAGAGAGTAGCAGGTGTGGCTGAGGTGAGATCCAAAGCAATGAACCACTTCAGAGCAGAATAGCTTTGCCCAAAATGATCCATTTAGTTGTTGGAGTGAGAACTGAAGCCGTAGATCTGCTGTGAGTGTTTGAGTTGGGACCGATCCTGTTGGAATGCCATCGTACGGCTCTGTAGCACCTACAGAAGCAGTGAAGATTCCTCAGTCCTCAGAAAACGGTTCTCCTTACTAGGACAATTGCTATTGTCGTTACATAATAAACACAGATACTTGGACGACCAGATTCATGTGTAGGAGCTGTTTGTTGCTATGGAACTACACCCACCACTCATGTCACTGTACAGATAAAAGCATGCGTGACAGGAGGCTCGTGACAGTGTGACGGGATGTAAACATTAGAAAGAAAATAGTTCCAATATAAAAATTCTCACAACAGGGTTTTAACAGGATTTCTGGTATATTTCTAAATGTTCTTTGAAGGCAAACATTTCTAGTCAATATGTCCAAAGTTCAGTAAATCACTTTAATACTGGCAGAAAATGTAACACTTGTGTTTTCAGCTAATTGCTGACTACACAATCCAGTGGTACCACAAAAAGGACACTTTATGTATACTGAACACTGCTGCTTGCTGGTATGTTTTTATCCATGTGGACAGAAGAGTCTTTGAGGTGCTAAGCTCTGTGTTTTGTAATACTTATACTTGAGTGGTACGAGTCTATGGGTTGCGACTGAGCCTTATTATAAATATGCTGCAAAATCTAAACCACACACTAAATGAAGCCATAAATTCCCACAGACCTACAGCGAGTCCTTATCTTTGTTAATCAAACAAAAACTAAAACACTTCTTTATTTCAAGCCCATTTCATGTGAGACAGTGAACAAAGTGACAGAAGAGGAGAGAAACCTTCAGGAGGATTTTAATACGTGTCCTGGAAATTCCCCGTTTCGGGCTGACAGTCTACATCGCTCTGTTATGTCATTTCGCTGTCCATCCTTTTCACCAACTGAACACCCCTGCTTCTAGTGACCACAGGCTTTCTGTCTGCCTTTCTATCCCTTCAAAGTCTTCTCTCTTTAATCAACGCCCTCACCTTTCTCGACTCATCCCTTTCTACCACTTTTTTCCACACATCCTGCCTTTGCTTCCTAAGCCCATTAGCCAGTTTGTTTTCCACAGCTGTAGGTGAGACAGATTAAGTAGAATTAGTTCCAGGCAGACTTTCATCACCTGCGCTGAATCGCCTCCTCTCCTCTTGCTTTTTTTTTCCTTTTTGCTGTCACATCATTTCCGCCCCTTTATCTTCATTCCCCCGTTTCTACTGTAGGATATAGTGCTTCTTTTCCACTCTCTGCTGTCATTTTCATTTTTCGCTTTCATCGTCTCTCACTGCTCATCGTGATGTTTGGAAAAAGCTTGAAATTGTGTTCTGGATCTTCCAATTTTGAGCCTTTAATTTTATTTTTTCTCTATTTCCTTCTTCAACTCCATCTGTAAAGTTCCAGATATGTTCATTCTTTCTTCTTCTTCTATTTTTTTTTTGTGCCTGTTATTTGTAGGGTTGTTCAGATGGACGTTTAGTTGATATTGGTGCATTTTAAGATAAGTAAGATAAAACTTTGACGATTCCACAACGAAGAAATTTGCACATTACAGCAGCTCAGTACAGAGAAGAATGAAAGGATGAATAAAACAAATGAAATAAAATAGAAAATAAAAAACTATATACATAAATAGCAATACACATTTACATATACACACATGTACATCAAAACACTATACTGTATACAGATATCAATTGTAGCCTGTGAAGTACACAGCATACACAGTATACATTAAATGAGTGAGAACTTAATAAATAAAATGTATATGTACTGTATGGATAAAGTGATGGCAGTGGAGGTAAAGGGTCCAAGTGATGTGCACATTATGATGTGTTCTACAGTCTAACTGCTGTTGGGAAGAAAGACCTGCGAAAGCGCTCCTTCCTGCAGCGAGGATGTTTCAGTCTGACTGAAGGAGCTGCTCAGCTCACCCACGGTCTCATGCAGACAATGATGGAGGTTGTCCATGATGGATGTTAGCAAAGCTAACATCCTCCTCTCACCCACCACCATCACAGACTCCGGAGGACATCCCGTCACAGAGCTCGACCTACGCACCAGTTTGTCAATCCTACTCCTGTCCCTTCACTGTATCCACCCCCCAGCAGACAACTGCACAGAAAAGGACAGATGCTACCACTGAGTCATAAAAAGAAAACCCAGTTTAGTTTTTCTTGCATACCTGCACGCACATACATATATGCATACACATACACATGTGAAAGGCTATGACTGTTGTGACAGTTGAATTTTTTATGATCAGTAAAAAAAAAAAGGGGGAGAAAACACTGGTTAAATGGGAACAGCGGTGGCCGACTGAACACAGGTGATATTAGTTAAGGGAAACAGGAGGAAAGGAAGTAGGAGTGCATAATAAACTTAATTTAAACTAAATTTCAAATTAAAACAGGAAGTTAAGCTGACAAGTGTCAACAGACCAAAAACCACAACTCTATTAGAATAATTACTAAACCAAAGTCAGTGGATCAGTTTAAGCTACCCTGAGAAAACATATTGAGTTCTGGCAAATGCAACTGCTAAAGCATAGCATGCAAATACCTGTCTGTCATTACTATGATGCCAGTAAGTGAATGTTTCATTTAAATGTAAATATTCTGCACTCACACAAAAAGCTAACTTCTAAAATGTCAGCTTTTTTGAAGCCTAAAGGTGAAGTCAAAAACTATATTCATCCAATGTTCCTCCCTACGGTGATGAGCATGCGCACACTGCAGTGTGCCTCAGTGTGTATGCTCGTGTCACTGCTATTAGTAGTGTATTTGTGTGTCAACGCCTCTCATCCTGAGTACTGACTGCTGCGCCTCCCTCCTCTGGCTTGCCCTCTCAAATACCACCTGTCAGTCAAACTCTATATTAGACAGTGCCCTTCAGGTGGCTCAGCAGGTGCCTTTGAACACGTGTGCATGCTTTTGTAAACATGCAATGGTGAGGAGGAAGTAGTTAACCTCTTCTCTGGTCTTTACAGAGAACCAGTGCAGACTCAGACGGTTTTGGCAATAACCCTGCAGCAACACAAACGGGGAGACGATGCCGGCGCTGATGAGGTCGGCGGGTTCACGCACCATCTTGTGCTTCATGGAAATGTCAACAGGGCCACGTCAATTTCCGTTTGCTTGGAGCGTCACTTGGAGGTGAGTTTGACTTTAGGTGTTATTTGGAAGCATGACTCAGAAATAAAGTGACTTAAAAAGCTTCCTCAGTAAATGTGGATATAGAGCAGAAAGACTGTCACATTATTGAAAAGGTAAGGGATGATCCACTATCAGTGACTCAGGATAAATGGTGGGGAAAACTGCTGGAAAAACAGAACATGTGAAGCTTAAGAATGACTTTGACTTATTCTATCCTATTGTTTTTCCCATTATTGTTGCTTGATGTGGCTAACCTCACGCTGGCCATAGCTCTCTTGATTATCTTGAACGTGACCTGCTTTGGAGCAAGTTAGATTTGTACCATAAATCAGGATGTGATTGAAGTGAAGACTCTTAGCTTTATTTTAAGGGGTTTTATGCAAATTTTCAATTAACTTTTTAGGAGTTGCAACCATTATTATTCACAGTTACCCGTTTGTTCAAAATTAGTTAGATAATTGAAATTCTGTGGGCAGGTGTGGCCCGTTTCCTTATTATTTCATGAGAAATGAAGAACATCTGAATTTGATCAAAGTGTTGAATTTGTATTTTAAACCTTTTTACTGTAATTACAAAGTTTACAATCAAGATATTCAACTCTTCATGGATGGAAATTCAGAATGTTTATTACAACTCGCAACTGATCCGAGGTGACTTCACATATCGCCTGCCAAACATGGTGGTGGCAGTGTAAGGGCATGGACATCTAAGGTGACCAGTGTTTATGAACACTGCTGATACAAATAGCAGGAGAAATTGTGAAGCGTACAAGGCTATACTCTCTGCTCACATTCAGCCAAATACTGCAAAACTGATCCGAGTGCTTCACGGTGCAAATGGATAATGACCTAAGGCATATTACAAAAGCAGCACAAGACTTTCTCAAGGCAAAGACAGGATATTTCTCAATGGCCATCAGTCACCTGATCCCAACCCAACAGAGCATGCTTTTCAGGTATTAAACACAAAATTGAAGGCAGAAAGACTCACAAACAAACTGAAGGTGGCTGCAGTAAAAAGCCTGACAGAGCAATTCCTAAATTCTGTAATTCCTAAACAGACATCTTGATTGTTTGATTTAAATGCCAGTATGGTGGTGTACAAATGGAAGCCTCCAAAAAATGATGGACCTAACTGTAAAAGGTGAATGTAGCCTTCAGTGCCATAAAACTGCATTCTTTGTAATGGCCAGCAGGGGGCACCTGTCTCGATAACAAAAATAACTGTAAAGAAGTATATAAGGGAACAAGCCAACTGCTCACATTTGACTTGATTTGTGAATTCATAAAAGACATTTCAGAGAGATTTATAGTCTCAGCTTCTAGTTTAATGTGTCATATTAAGAGTTCATATTAAGTGTGATAGGCAGCACAGTGGTATGGTGGTTAGCACTGCTGCCTCACAGCTGGAAAGATTGGGTTCAAATCCTCCTTGGCCTGGGCCTTTCTGTGTGCAGTTTGATTGTTTTCTCTCAAAGACATGCAGTTAGCTGGTGATTCTAAATTGCCTGTGAATGTGTGTTAGCTCTGCAATAGGCTGGCAACCTGTCCAGGATGTACCTGTCTCTTGCCCTATGGCAGCTGGGATAGGTCCCAGCAACGCCTGAACAGGATAAGAGGATGGATTATGTGTGACTATATTATCTGGTTGTTTTAATTGTTTATTATAGATTTGTTTTATTTTTATTGCTCTACTCTGTTACACTGTAGATCATGAATCCCCAAATGGCGGACCTCGGTCCGGATCCGGACCGAAATGATGTCTAATGCGGACCCGAACCTAATACCAAAACAGAAATGACCACTTAAAATCTTGTT
>VUQJ01032405.1:0-11020 GCA_015108635.1 Andinoacara biseriatus | reverse complement strand
CAAGTTTTGGTGACATATTAGAAGAATGTAAGCACAAACTCTTTATGACATCTCTGTGGTTTTATTTTGCCTTTTTAATCATTTCATCCTTTTTTTTTCTCGTCTTTTTGTGTAATTTTCTCTTCCATCTTTGCCATTGTGTACTGTATATTCACCACCACGAGCAACTGCGTCTCCTTCTAAGGGATCTTGTAGTATGCTGCAACTTTAGAGCAGAATTTTAATGTTACTAGTTGATTTGCTTTGTGCGTCTATATTCAGAATTCCTTGTCACTATCAATAACGGCCACCCACTCGCTTTCAGAGGCCCAAACACAAGTCCAGCTCCATCTACTGAAAATAGAACTGTTTTTATAGTCCCATTATCAGCCATTGTGCACTGATGTCACTTTCATTTTATTTCTCTAAAAGACTGGTTTTGTGCTTAACTTCTTTTCAAAGCAGTAACTTCAGTGTGGTTTAGCGTTACGTTTAAAAATATCTACATCTTTTTTTTTTTTTCCAGAGATTATGCACCTGTTTTATGTCCAATTCTGTCACACCACAAAGATAATAAAAAAAAAACTTGTTTTGTAGCCACAGTCAAAGCACTGAAAGCATGTCATAGTGCGCACCAAGTTTCCTCAAAGCAACATCACAGTAGTTCTTCAACTGAGCCCATTATGCCCCATTATGAGTTCTCATCAGCCTTGGCATCCAAACACTGATTTGTGCTGCTATTTTTAATGCCACCCTACTGCGGGTGTGACATGAGTAGTGTGTTGCTAAGCTGCAGTATGTCTTTGTGTATGTGTTATCTGTTAAGGGCACAAAAGTGTAATTCTGAAGTGTCGCACTGTATCGACAAATTGTGTTCATTTACACCCACATTTACTCGCTTTTTAGGTACAACTGTAACTGTTTGGTGATGTGTTTGACTCAGACTTTTCTCTAAACCTTCAGAGAGCGCAGCGCAGCTTTTAATGTGGTTGTTTCTCTGTGTCTCTGTGCAGGTGACAAGCGGGTGGTGAAACTTTACCTTAAGTCCAAGGAGACGGGCAAGAAGTTTGCCAGTGTCGACTTTGTCTTCTACAACTGCAGCGTCCACCAGTCGTAAGTTAGAACGATTACATGTTTTTGGACTAATTTGGCAGCCGTAAATCTCGTTTTTTTTTGTCTTTGCCCTCTTGCTCTTTTAAGAAATGGCCCCTTTGCCTGGTCTTCCCATAGGCTGTCTCATGTTACTGTCCATGAGAGATAGATGCGCATGCATCTACCTCTATCTCACCCCCTCCGACCTCCACAGGAGGCTTATGTTACAGTCGGACTAAAAAAAAAATCAAATGTGCCATATATGAGAAACGATCGGGGATATGCATTGGTAATTTTACTCCTTTTATCATATCCCACAGCACACAGTAATGATAGTTCCATGATTAATTCATTACATAGTGGTCTACCATAATGCCTCCAAAGTTCTGACTCTAACGTAATTATTGTCTTTTGCCCGATTGATAAAACAATTACACTTAGCTTTCTGAGCAATTAGATTGTCAGTCTGACATTTATTTGCCCCCAAAAGACCACAGTAAATACGATATTACTGAAATAGCGTGAATGAAATCGTGTGCCTTTTCCGATGAGTCGGTCTCCTTCACACTCCAGATGCCCTCAGCTCTCTGTGCCCAGTTGCAGTTCACTGCCTCGCCTAATCCACCTTCTGCTGAAAATCCCTACCACCCATAGAGCCACACCCCTAGGTCAGTCCTACCACAAGCCCGATGCACCCTGCCGGGGTAAAAGAATCCTCTAACTCCTCCACCCCACCCAACACAATACCCTCCCTCCTGCCCATCCGGGGCTGATCCAGGGGAGACTGAAACGTCTGCTGGGGTATTAGCCTTGGGGCAGCAGATGGTTTGGGGGCCCCTGGGGTACCACAGGGCTCCATCCTGGCTTTCCTCTGGATGCTGGATGAGCCTCCTTCGAGGATTGTCCACAAACACACACACACACACACACACACATATATAGATGTGCAGTGTCACTCCACTCCCGCACTTACTGTTCACTGAAACCCCGACTGTCTCGGACACCTAATCCGTTACTGTGACCTTTAACCCAACCCCCTGCTCTTGTACACAAATCCCCTGCCACAACAACGATGATTAGCTCAGCTGGTTAAGGGTGTGGTGGTTTACAATGTCAACTCACAGTTAATTCATCTCCCACAAGGACCCCATAATGTCTGTGTTATCTCTCAAAGCCGTTTCCCTTTTCGGTGCATCTTGCATCACATCTTATGAATCTTGTCGGTACAAATCGTCTTGCGTTAATATAGAAAACAAAAAAGTAAAAAAAAAAATAGGATGACACTTATTCCTAAAATTTGATACATCAAATGTTCCAAAATGTCACCAATTATACAAATCAAGTAAAAAAGTATGAGAAGTGACACAGACAAGAGAGACGCCCATGTGACGATATTAGCCCAATGAACTCTGATTAAGTCCGCTCCCTGTTCTGATCTAATACAACCTCAGAGTGATGTAATGGGCATGCTTAATGAAGTTAGAGATAGGGCACGTTGCATCTTCTGCAGAAACTCTGATGGTGAAGAGAGATGCTGAGATAAGAATTCCATTTGGAGCTGGCACTATGTCCTGCATACCCACTACCCCCCACCCACCCACCCACCCACAGGCATAAGTGTTTGCCATCTGATGAGATCAGACTGGTAATGTTGTTGGTGTAATCAGTTCAGGCCTGCACAGCCACATGCAAGACCTCGTTTCCAGAATGCTTGGTCATTCTTTGCAGAGCTGTGCTTTCCTCTAATGGGCTTGAACTTAAAATAATGCAAGCTTTTACACTGTGCAGGAAGCAGACATTCTTGAAAGATTCAGAAACAGAATTTCAAGCATTAACGGCGAGTGGATTCCCACTCAGCCCTCTTTTTTTTTCCCCTCCAGTCTCATGCTGTACTTCCTGTTGTCTGGGCTTGTATACTGGAAGTTTTAACTCTGCCTTTTGGAAGGAAAAAATAAGTTTGACATTAAAATTACTCTGCCATGTTTGTTTTGTCTCACATGCCAATACTACCCCCCTCCAGAAAACCCCCCACACATGCCCCACCTTTTTATTTACTCAACTGATTACGTTGTGGCCCGTGCCTTTTCAAAAATGCCATAAATTTGCATAGCAGTACTAATATAATTAGAATTCCCACTGTTTCAGTTTAAGGGTTGCTGAGATTGAAATAGAAAATCACCCACGGCCATGATTGCTCCTTAATTAAATATTTCCATACGCTCTTTTTCATTCCACAACCCCCCATTTAATAAAGATAGAGCGTATAGTCTGGAAATGAATTACGGTTTGGATGTCTGTATAAGGCCGCGTGAAGCACCTTTTCTCGATATGGTTAATGTGGCTTGGCCAGTGTCTGGATCATTTGTTGTGTGATTGAGAGTGCTCTTTGGAGAGAAAAAAAAAATCAGAAATTTAATGACAAGAAAGGGCAGAGCTTTTTGATGGAGAAAATGGTAGAAGAGGAAAGCCAGAAACATTTGGAACAATTATAAAATGAATGGCCCTTGTAGATTGCTTTGTTTCCTTGTAAACACTCAGAAATGCATTAATAGAATGATTAGCATAAACATTAGTCCCTACATGTTTTATCAATCCCTCTCAAATTTTAAAGGGATGCAGCAATGATGGGACAGACTATTCTAGAGGACCGTTAAATTATTCGCCTTCACGCATGTGAAATGAATAGTAGCCAATAAATAACTCATTTTGCTAAGTACACAAGTGTCAAACGCACCTCACTAGGAGAGCAGATTGTGTTTAACTCTCCAAAATGGCCGAGGAGAAGAGAGCGGAGGAAATCAGTCTATTGTGTTTGGCATTGCAAAAAAAAAAGAAAAGAAAAAAGAATAACCCACTGGTGCTACAAAGCTAGCGTATCTCCATTAGCATCTGAATATGAACGGATTAAATTAGCATTATGAGCGTGGACATACGGGCAGCGTGTCTCCAGCCGCTCAAAGCCCCTGAGTGGCTGCAGGCGATGGGGAGTGACAGGAAGGAGCAATAAGGATGATATTGGGGAGTCTGAAGAAAGGAGCCCACCCCTGGACAAGAGAATTGAACGTCCTCAAATTGCCCTGGGTGGGCTTTTTCCTTAAAGGGTGTGCACCAAGCCTGAAATGGAGACCCTGAAATCCTAAGGCAGCTCGTTCCAGGGGGCTCTGGTTACTTCGAGGAACCAAAGAGTGAGCAGTAGGGGGTTGTCAGACAGGGCCTACCGCGGGCCTTGGGTGGCACGCATAATGACAACGTCTTTTATTTCAAAGGGCATAACCATAAAAGTCACTAAAAGTTGGCAGTGGTTACCTGCTGATATTTTGCTCATTATTTCAAAGTCACTGGTACACTAACAAGGTTGATTTGACATGAATAAAAGATAAAAAAAAAACTGATATAAAGGGTTATTATCAGCGCTCAGCGACAGATGTGTTGACTAGTGTGACCTACTAACTGCACATTGTACGGTTCACTGTCTGGTTCTGGTTGCCCGCTGTGTTAAGTTGGTGTTGTACTGTATTTTGATGATCTCTGATCCGGTGTTGGTCCCCGGACAAGAAAAGGTATTCTTTGACATTCAAAATAGTAATCGTTAGCAAGAGAAGGAGCACTAACAAGCTACGCAGCGAGCATGACTAACTTACCTCGCGTTCATTTGTCTTGCATCAGTAATGTCCTCAGGTTTTTTGTTCAATGTTGACGGGCCTTCCTCTGTTTCCTCCAACTTCCTTTGGGACACAATATTAAGCTAAAATCCCAGTTCTGCTCTTTGACTCTCCGCACTGTATGCTAACCTTGCGTAGCCTAATCGCTTTCCCTCCATTTGTTGGCAACATTGACAAATCTCCTATTTGCTCTTGTGTGGTATTAAGAGGCCTGTTATTTCCTTAGCTGCACATCTTTCATTCTAAATGGACAGCTTCTGTCAGCACAATGCTAAATTGGTCAATTAAAGAGGCAGTGGGATTGAATTAAGCTCCAGCGTCTGATATTGCTCAAAAGGAGGGGTCTGGGCTGGAAACGATCGCTTAAAATGTGCACCTAACAAACGAGTGGCCCTAATTGATCCAAATGAATCCACATCAGGGTTTGATGGATTCATAGATGGGCTCCATCTCAGCGCTCGCAAGTTAAAGCCCTCATTTTTCATTTGCTCAGGGGAAGGGTAGCTAGCGTTTTATGCAGGGTTAAAACACACTCGAGAGCTTGTCAGGAATCATTCAGGCAGAGGCACAAATTTATACCTGGTAGATGTGGCTGAATGCGAATCAACCCGCTCGCTCTCTTTGCTTACCTCTATTAAATGTAGTATTTTATTGTATTTTCAGTAAACCATATGCGCACACAAAGCTCAGCTGAAACGATTCACAGAGAATAAAGGATCTAACTAACCTCATGTTGAAGACAAAAGGCTTTAGTAAGCTCTGTAATGAAATGAAACAATTTTATTTACTAACTCATAATGGTTACATTAGATTATGCAGTACACATAAATGAGATACCAAGTGGCTAAGCATCTCTCGAGGGCCGAGAGAGCACCAATAACATGAAACCTTGTTGATAAACTGTGCACTTAAACCTGCCTGGCTGTCCCTTACAGGTCCCTTTAGATGGTGAATATACACTCATAACCACTTCCCAACTTCCAGCCTAATGTTTCCTCTCTCCTGTGAGACCTCTCACCCCCTTCCCTTCCCGTTCTCTCCCACGATACCTGGCGTCTACATCTCTGTCAGGGAAATCCACCTGCTTTTGATCTCTCTCTCAATCCCTCTGTCCTTTCTCTCCTCTTTTAGCCTGTCTGTCCGCACCTTTCCTCAGTTAAAGCAGGTGAATTCAACATTGTGAAGCGCTCTTAGTCCCATTGATGAAAGAGGGGTTTAGACAAAGTGGGGTTGGGGTGTGTGTGTGTGGGGGGGGGGGGGGGGGGGGGGGAGGGGGGGGGGGGAGAGGGGGAAGGGGGGGGGGGGGGGGGGGGGGGGGGGGGGGGGGGGGGGGGGGGGGGGGGGGGGGGGAGAGCTGACCTGCCTCCACAGTACCCAAGAATCCCGTCTCGACTGGCTCCCGACCCCACCAAACCGTTCCATCCCCTTCCCCAGCCCAGTGCTCCAAAGCTGTTTATGTGCTTCTATGCTTTACAGAGGGTTTTGCAATCTCGTATTGTGCCTGTGTGTGGCTCTGTGGGGTCCGGAGCATAGTATGAGATTACTTTTTTTTGTGTTTTCGCTATTGTTTTTCTCATCTTTGTAACGGCAATGACTGCCACTGATCAGTAAAATAAAAAAGAGGAGTGTGTTCAGTGGAACACTGCTCTCACAGAACTGCTCACCTGACAGATTTAAGAAATCATTTGTTCCAAGAGCTATCAGACTCTTTAAGGCTTCACTCGGGGGGGACGTTAACAGAAAATCATCATTGCCAAATATCAACATATGTACTCTATAAATCAGACACTTGATGGTAAATGGACTAGTTCTTATACAGCGCTTTTCTACTCTGACTGAGCACTCAAAGCGCTTATACAACATGTTTACATTTACCTCATTCACACACATTCATACAAGCACTTCCATGTGTAACTAAGCTAAGTGCTTTAATTATCTAACATTCACACACATTCATACTCCAACGCTTGCATTGGAGAGCAACTTGGGGTTAAGTATCTTGCCCAAGGATACATTGGCACGCTGGCTGGAGCAGCCAGGAATTAAACCACTGACCTACCGATCAATGGGTGACCTGCTCTACCTCCTGAGCTACAGCCACCCCCAGCCACTTGATCACTTTACTACTGTACTGCATTGTTTGCACATCTTATTTCCACACATTCTTAAATCTATTATTTGTTGCCTTTCGATTGAACTGTTTTTGGTTGGTGCTGTATTTACATGGTTAAAACAGGTCTTTGGTCTTCCTTACCTCCATGCGTCCCTCCTGCTCGAGCGGTTTGATCCCTGCAAAGATGTCCGGCTCCTCCTCCTGGTGGTTGTCAGCTAACTGTCTGTCTGCACCCTCTTCTGAGGCAGCACTCAGGTAGTATGCCTGGTAGTCATCTTCACCAACAGGTTCTCCTTCAGCAGCTCCACGTACTGCTTCTGCTACCTGATGAGCTGGTCCAATTTCAACTGCCGCCCCACTTGCTACTACTGCTCCAACAGATACCATCTCTTTGCAGCCCCGTGGTGGTTTGGCAGATGTTTGAGTGGTGCCTGATCTTGCTGTAATTGTGGAATTCAAAGGCTGGTTACTACCAGCTGAATCCACATCTTCATCTCTGTTATGCACAGGCTCCACCTCTGCTTCCTTTTCTGTGGTGCTGGGCATGCCCACAACAATCACCCCATTCTCTTTTGAAGAGAAGCAAGATGGAGCAGGCTCTGCAGCAGATGCATGGCTGCTACGCTTTGTTTCAAAAATCTTGCTCCCTCCACTGCTGCTACTGTTGTACTTGCGTGAATCTCGTAGCAGTGGGCTTGGAGAGGGAAGCATCTCAGGTGGTGGTGGAAGAAACTCAAAAGTGTTACTAGCCTCAGCGCCCAAAGCCAGATTGCAGCCGTCGTCCAGGCTGAGTTCAGCCAAGTCTGGCTCCAGCGAGCTATCTTCACTACTAGTTCTGCGCTTAGCGTTTGTATGCTTGCTACTTCCTAATCCTCCACCAGCTCCAGAAATACCGACAGTTGCCCCCTTCCCCCCTCCCTGAGTCAGTTTCAGCTTCCCTCCAGAGGAGGAGCCTGGCCCTTTGTACATGCACTTTCCTCCTCCATCTTCCAGAGACAGTGAGACGCTCCCTCCTAGCCGGACAAGCATGCCTCCACCTCCACTCACTGACAGACCCTTCCTCTTGGTCAGAATGGTCTCCTTTGGTCGCACTGCTACTTCCTGTTGTGTGGAGTGACTATTTGGTCTACCTTTATACTCTCCCCCAGCACCACCTTCAGCTCTGCCCCCTAATTCAGAAGATTCACCACTACCTCCTGCAGCAGCTTTGACTCCTCTCTGGTGTTGCACTGCCCTGGACCAGCAGAACGTGGCACTCTTCTTATCTGCACTGCAGTAGGTGATGCCATCCAGTGGGTAGGCCACCTCCCAGTTGAAATAGCAGGACTCTACAGCAGGTTTAAAGCCTTGAAATAGTTTATCCAGGGACTTGCGATGTTGTCCCCGCTTCACTATCTCTATAACTTTCAGGTGCCACTGCCTCAGCTGGCCTGCCAGTTCCAAACGCCTAGAAGAGAACGTCCAGTCTTTATATTTAACATGAATTACTAGTTCATATTCACTGCCACCCTGAATATGTACTTTAACACAAGTGATAAATGTGATTTGACAATGTAATATTCCCATAAAATTTATACTTTGACTAAAATTCTGTGATAGTTTAATCAATCCACGACCAGCATGTAGCATGGTGTTCTGACCTGCAGGGGCTCATAGTGGGGTCGAGCACTGCCAGCCTCCATAGAACGACCATCTCATCACACATGCTTGCACAGGCATGAGCAGCTACTTCTGACTGGCCGTTGCTCCGGCCAGTGTGGCCACTCGCACTGCTGTGGGATGCTGAAGTTCGAACACTGTACCACCAACTGATGATCTGAATAGACACAGACAGGTGTGTGTGAAGCAATGGAATGGTTACTCTGATAACATAACAGCTTCACATAAAACTTGATGTACAACTGTTTCTCCAAAAAATGTTGGGTGCTGTGAACACTGTGTGCACACCAGTCGAGGTACATTTTTAGCTAAAAGTATATACGCAGCCTGTCAAATGATGAACTTCTGGAACGGTATTTTTTTTTTTATTTAAGTTATATATGTTTCAGAAAAAGCTGGATGGGGGACACTTACCTGTGTTGCATCAACACTTCCTTTAACAACCCTCAGTAAGAACTTTGAAACAGACCCACTGCTGTAGTTTGCAAGTGTTTCCTGTTCTTGCTCGATTTAGGATTTTAGAGGCTCAACAGTTTGGGGCCTTCCTTTGTCTTTTTTGTTTCATGTGCCTGAACTCTTACTGCAATCATGCTGTTACACATGCAGGATGTGCTTTGGTTCAGCTGCTTGTCTGAGAATGCATGCATCTACAATCAGAAAAAGATTGATTGTAGATGCAAATGTAAGTACTTGGCAATTTTTTGACCTCCATGAGAGGGATTAGTGGAAAAATCACCAATTTACCTCACTGGGTTGAGTCCATACTCTAATCTATTGCAAAGGTCTGGTTTGACTCCGCCAGTGGGCATGTCACCCTTCTCTCTCAGCAACATGAGTTATTTGATGTGTCCTACAGGCTGGATTTTGCTCTGTTTTGGGGGTTTTCACTGCATTCTTTTTTCAGTCTTTTGTTGCCTCTATTCCAGCTTTTTTACTTGTTGCTAGCACCAAATTCAAAATGAGTACATATTTTTTTCACAATAACTTTTAAAGACTGATGTATTGATCCCATTTCAATAAGATTCAGGGGTTAGATGATTTGCAAATCGTGCTTTGATTTAAAATGTACACACTGTGGCTGCTTTTTTGTAAACTGGGTTACAAGTTGTGTAGAATCAAAGAAAGTGTTTAAATTGAACCAGTCTTCTGCGTGCTCACAGCTTTTAACTTGTTCTGTCACAGGAAAAACATTGTAAATTCCTGGCAATTTAAAATGTTTCTGCATAAATGTGACCTTTACACAAGGAGAACTGAATTAAACAAATAAAATGAAGGAGAAAGAAAAATCCAAAATTGCAGATCTGTGAGTAGCAAACAAATCTGAACTTTGGCTTTCAGTATTTGGTGCAACTTTTTCAGCAGCCTTCAGGTTTATGTATGAGACAGCAGAGAGAATGACTCCTGGCAGCCCCGTAATGCACTCTACTGTTCTGAGCTTTCATAGTGCTGGACTCATGAACATAACCATTAATCAACGTGAAAGAGGCCTTTTGTCATAAGCTACCCTGTTCTCCTTTGAGACCACCCAGACAATTGCTCTGGGAATGACCTGCAATATTACAACTCGCCCCTGAACAATGTTTTTATTTTGAATTAATTGTATTAATTTGAAAAGATTCTCCAAGCATGGATTCGAGGAGTCCAAACACCTTAAAGATAGTCCTGTTATCTTTTCTGGCCTGGTGAACATCAATGAGGCCCATTTATTCTTTAAATACAAAAAAGCTGATTTCACATCATTTTGACAATTAATTATATATACATATTAGGGCCGCGACTTTGACGCGTTAATTTCGATTAATTAATTACAAATTTTAACACGTTAAAAATTTTATTGCAATTAATAACATTTTTTTAAAGTTCAGAGCCGGAACCTTTGCATTCCCGTGTTTACAGCACGCCTGTAAATCTGATGCACAAGCGACAACATCGTATCCACAAAAAACAACGATGTGCGATGGAGCCGCTTCACTTGGTCCACTGAGGGACGACTTTAGCTTTAAAAAATGTTCTGATGGGACTTTGGAAAAGACTGCTGTTGTATACAGTAGTTGAAGCTACAAATGTGGGAGGAAACCGGAGTACCCGGAAGAAACTCATGTAGCACGGTGGCGCGGTGGTTAGCACTATGGTTAGCACTGCTGCCTCACAGTTAGAATAACCTCTGAAAGGCCTGGGTTCAATTCCACCTCAGCCTGGGCGTCTCTGTGTAGAGTTTGCATGTTCTCCCTCTGCGTGGGTTTCCTCCCACATGTTCAAAGACATGGGGTTAATGTCCAAAATAAATATAATATAATGGTGTTATCATTATTGTCTAGTGTGCTGTTTACATAAATTTTTTATTTTTCAAATAAGTTAAACAATCAGGGGTTCCTGAAATACTTAAAAGCTGAATAACTATAACAGCACTTTGACCAATCTGTTGGTTTAATAACAATAAAAAAAAACATTTCAAAAAGTAAAAAATAAACATGTTTGTTGTTAAGTATATACGTCTATTCATTCAAAATTTTAG
>VUQJ01032398.1:0-15801 GCA_015108635.1 Andinoacara biseriatus | reverse complement strand
GTGTCTAACCAGATAATTACTCTAGATTAGGGATGTTCCTGGTGACTGATTTAATAGTCGACTATACAAGGGAAAAAAATTTAGACTAACCGACTAGTCTAAAACTAAGAAACACTCAGATATAAAATAATTTTTTTCCCTGTTTAATGGATAATGTCAAAAGCTGTCTAAACAAAGGCATTTGAAACTATTAATCTCGTTCTTCTATGATGAATCGCACTTTAAATGCTGCTTAACTGTGCGGCACTGCTCATTGTGCATTATGAACACTGCACGTTACACTCCACGTGACAAAGAATATGAAACGATGTTCACGCATCCCTGAATATGAGAAAATAACATCCGAAAAACAAATAAATTGGGACTTAAAAGTGTGGCGCATAAAATTTAGGACAAACATTTACCAGCGCCGGGTTTACTGAAACCTTAATAATTAGACTACCCGACTAGTAAGTCTGGTACCGACTAGTAACAATAGCGACGGCTAGTCGGGTAATTGCGCACATCCCTACTATGGATGGCATTTCCTTGGCCTCCAGTAACACTGTGACAAATCTTGGAGTCATTTTTGACCAGGATATGTCCTTCAATGCACATATTAAACATATATGTAGGACTGCTTTCTTGAATTTGCGCAATATTTCTAAAATGAGAAACATCCTGTCTCAGAGTGATGCTGAAAATTCCTGCATTTATTATTTCTAGGCTGGACTATTGTAATTCATTATTATCAGGCTGTCCTAAAAGCTCCTGAAAAGCCTTCAGCTGATCCAAAATGCTGCAGCTAGAGTCCTGACAGGGACTAGAAAGAGAGAGCAGATTTCTCCCATATTGGCTTCTCTTCATTGGCTCCCTGTTAAATCTAGAATAGAATTTAAAATCCTTCTCCTCACATAAAAGCCTTTGAATAATCAGGCCCCATCTTATCTTAAAGACCTCATAGTACCGTATCACCCCAATAGAGCACTTCACTCTCAGACTGCTGGATTACTTGTGGTTCCTCGGATCCTTCAGAGTAGAATGGGAGGCAGAGCCTTCAGCTTTCAGTTTGGATTGAGTTTATACCTCACACTGTATTTAATCATTTTATTATTAATCTCTGTCTCTCTTCCACAGTGTCAAGTCAAGTCACGTTTATTTATATAGCACATTTAAAAACAACAAAGGTTGACCAAAGTGCTGCACATAGAGATAAACAGGGTAAAAGAGAAAAATGAAGTGTGTCTTTTGTCCTCTCTCTCTCCCCTCAGCCCCAACCGGTCACAGCAGATGACTGCCCCTCCCTGAGCCTGGATCTGCTGGAGCCCTGCCAGCGCACATAGGTGGGCCCTACGGACCATATGGTTTTGTCCGCAGTTTCCATGGTGGCCCAACAGGGGTTTGCCCAGATAGATATTAAAAAAGGCCCTGAATATGTGCTCATTCGGACCCAGATGGTTGACTTACATGAGGCCCATCTGGGGCCCACCTATGTGTGCTGGCTGGGAGGTTTCTTCCTGTTAAAATGGAGTTTTTCCTTCCCACTGTCACCAAGTGCTGCTCACAGGGGGTCGTTTTGACTGTTAGGTTTTCTCTGTAATTATTGTAGGGTCTTTACCTATAATATAAAGCACCTCGAGGCGACTGTTTGTTGTGATTTGGAGCCATACGAATAAAATTGAATAGAATATATTTCGCAGTACACACCGGCCGGTCTTAAAGCAGCAGTGTTTTGTGTCGGCCTGCCTGCGCCTTTAAGAACCCGCTGCGTTCATGCGAGCGGCTGCGATGACGACATGCAGTTATTTTGGTCGCGGTGACCTCATCTCTTTCTCTCTTATGGCAGCGGCAGGACTTCTCCGTCCGAGTTCCTCCGCCGCCTTCAGCGCCCGCTCCGCCGCTTCTGCCCTCCTCAGCGACCCGTCGTCTCCGGTACATCCAGGCGGACTCCCCCGGATAATCAGCCGGGCCTGAGGAGCTGCTGGCCGTACTCTGACGTCGAGTTTTCAAACGGTGAGTTTACGGAAATTTCTGGTTAAAGTGTGAACGAGTGGCGGCGGCTCGAGTTCCGTTACCGGGGCCTAAAGTTAAAGTTTGCTCCGTGTGTCCGCTCAGCCCGAGCTAACGCCGTGTGAGGAGTAAACTTAGCGGGAAAACGGCGCTTTTTTTCCGGTTTCTTTTTGGGTGAATCTCGGTGGCGGTCACGCAGTACGTCCAAACGCGGAGCCGCCGACAGAATGTCAGAGAGCAGCGAGCTGAGAGCGAGTTATAAAACGGCCAACGAAACATCGGAAATGTCGCCCACACTGCCCCAAAGTGCCCCGGAGCTCCGCGAAGCAGAGAGCCAGGCCGCCTCAGACCCTCGGTCCCCCTAACTCCGCTGACAGCACTCCGAGCGGCCCGGATCAGCGCTCTGGTGCCGCGAACCTCACAAAATACACCCAAACCTCCTTAAAGTAAGAGCCCAGCTCTCCCTGTCCGTTAATGCCCATTAAAATAATAACTAACTCACTTTAGTAACATCTGAATAACCCTTAACTACCGCGGAAACAACTTATCTGCTAAGTTTCATTTCCATGTCTCGAAACTTCCTTAAAGTCAAAGGTAAACCAGTTATTTCCAATAAACATACCAACGTGGTTTAATTTAAATTACTTTAAATTAATTATTTTTTTAAAGGAAATAAACCTCCAAATGTAGATGAATCATTACAGAGTTAATGCACGAACATGGGGGTTAAATCAGGTAATTTCAGGTAAAGCTGATGTTTCCTGAGTGATCTGACCTCAGTTAACTTTCAGACAGACTTCGACCTTTAATTTGAAAAACACCTCACTGTTAAACCAGCTTTCAAACCATACTTACCTTTTTCTGAGTCTGAGCTGTGGCTTCAGGCTCAGGTGAGTTTACCTGTAGGTAGATTTGGTCTATAGTGACTGAGTCACCCATCCTCAGTGCACACTGGCAGTACAAACACAGACAGCAGCCAGCAGATAAGCACAACACAACATCCTGAAGAAATAATAATAATCACACGGCATCATGGAGCAAAGCTGTCTGTACACCACGTTCTGCACCTGTGTGCAGGGACCAGAAACCTGCACCTGTGTGCAGGGACCAGAAACCTGCACCTGTGTGCAGGGACCAGAAACCTGCACCTGTGTGCAGGGACCAGAAACCTGCACCTGTGTGCAGGGATGCTGCTTCAGCCATTTCACAGTGTCAGAGTTTCCTTACAGAGACGTATTGAGGAAAAGACAAAAACAGAATCAAATGAAGGCAGTGTGCCGTCATCGTGGATAAGAAGGTTCCTCAAACGTGACCGATGTTGGAGTCTTCTTCACTCGCAGCTTCACAGTTCAGCTTTGAATCAATAACTGCTCCAAGATATTTATGACTGAACACATTCAACTCTGACCCCACGTGGACGTGACCTCCTCTCACTGAGAGTCTTTTCTAAAATCGATGATCAGATCTTTAGTCCGAGTTTAGCTCGATCGTCGGGGACCGGGCTGCTCTCGTTATCCTGCAGCTCACCCACCATAACACACCTGCAGACTCTGACGTCCTCCTGTTCTCATACCTGCTGCCTTTCTGTGTACAGGCTCGGTAATAAGGGGTGTGTGTCAGGTGCTTACCTTTACCTGTGAGCACCTGATTGATTCAAACGTCTCGTCTCAGCAAAGAACACAAAAGTCTTTGAGTCCAGCGCTGAAATGATTTTACAGCTAATCCATAAGCTGCCAGTTTGATTTGCACTGATTTCAGAGATCAATAATCACCTGTCAGGGTTCACGGTGGACGTTTACACTGATTTATGAATTTATTGATCGATTAGTCAACGATTATTACCTCACCTGTTCAAGCCTGCCACCTGTTAACATCACTTTGTTGTCTCTTATTACAGTTAAAATAATGACCCATAAAAATGCGAGTTTGAAACTAATCAAATGTATTTTAACATTAATTAAACTATAACTGCACTCATTTATAATCTTTCAGCAGGTTTGTTTGTAATTGTCTCGTTATCCTGATAACCCGAGTCTGTTTGGAGCCACGCTCGGATTATTTAAAGTTTGGAATCAAACTACGAACACGTTTATGGGGTTCTGTTTTATTTACAGCCTCAGGGTCACGTGATCAAAGTAATGGATTACTTTTGATTAAATTTACTTCACAGTAATGTGGTGAGCATGGTTCACTTAATGAATCAATAAATGATCATTTCTATTTATTTATAAATGACTTTATATTTCATATTGAGGAGTTCAGCCTTCCTCCTCAGGCACGTGATCGTGTTTAATCGATGGCGGCGTTGTGGCGTGATAACAGCGCCACGCCCACACTTCAGGATGAGCCATTTCATCAGACTTTCACTGGCCCACGATACGCATCATTTATTATTCTTTCATATTACAGATTATGATAACAAGATGGTGCGTTTCTTCACAGCTCTCTAATCAAGCAGTTTGAACTTCTATTGGTATTTTAATGTGAAAATCCCGACCGTAACACATCATCGGTGAGGGTCCAGTCACCTGTGTCAGCTGACCAATCGGCATGCCCAGCTCATCTTTTCATTGGCTGCAGGCTTTGAGGCCATCGCTTATGTTGAACCCCGATTGGTCTCCATTTTTTGGGGGGTCTCTCGCCACCGTGATCGGTAGCGCGCCGCGATTGGCTGATCGCTGCCACACAAACCCGACGCGCTAATCGAATCATTACTTCCTGTTTGCTGATGGCCGGTGTCGGACTAACCATCGCAGGCCTGTTTAACACTCAGCTTAATCTGCACCACCTTCAGTGTGTCACTATCAGAACGTCAGCAGGTGTTTTATGAAGGTGCAGGTTGGAGGTTCCTGCTGGACGATCAGCACTGAGCAATAAAGAGTTCATCACACTGTGAGGATGAAGGATTTTAATGATTTTAACTAAATTTCCTTCCAGAGAGACATTTGGTTTGAGAGGTAAAGTTTCTCCTTTACAACACGTTTACATTCACACCTGCACTTCCATGTGTAACTAAGCTTACGTGCTTTTTACTGTCTAACATTCGCACACATTCACACTCCAACACTTGCGTCGGAGAGCAACTTAGGGTTCAGTTTTTTGCCCAAAGATACTTTGGCATGCAGCCCGGAACAGCCAGGAATCAAACTGCCAACCTTCTGATCAGTATGTGACCTGCTCTAGCTCCTGAGCCACAGCCTCCTCAGGAGTTTGGCTGCAGCGTGCAGATATTCCCTGTTTCCTGAAGAAGGCACATCCTTTAATGTTTTCTGTGCTCAGAGCTTCAGAGGAGTATAAAAACTGATACTGCAGCTCCGCTACCTGAGTGCCGGCTCAGGTGAGCTCAGCAGGAGTCTGGCCTGACTGTGTGACGGCAGCGTGGGGCTAAAGTCCTCCGATTGTCTGCTTTTAACCCCGAGTCATTCACCTTTGGCCACAGTCGACTGACAGCTTGAACTCTGGAACGCACACCTGCTGCAGGTGAAGGCGCAGAGCAGCAGGAAGTGGCCGGGCTCCTTATCTGATGACATTTGGAGATGAGGGCTCTGACGTCAGCGCTCTGATACCATCTGATAAATGCCCGAACGCGCAGGCTCTACCTGGACTTCAGTCACTCTGAGCTGAGTCCACCCTCGACCTCGTCTCAGATTCAAATCATCTCGGTGCCGTTACGAGCCTCCACAGGCAAAAGAAACGTTCTCGTTTCCTCATTATGAGGTGAGCGAGGTTAGCTCTGAATGCTGAGACGCCACAGTTTCAGCTCGTCACAGATTTCCTTACATGGAGCCTGAAATGGCACATAAACGCACTCCGAGGCATTTTCTGGCTTTTCGAGCGAACAGATGACGTCAGCGATATCCTGTAAGGCACCCCGTTCTTCTCCTCACTTCCTGTCAGCTCCTGCTGGATGTTCATGTTAAACATAAATCCCTGTGAGCCCAAAGCTCAGACTGCTCTGAACACTCAGTTTAACACACTTTTTCTACCCTGGGATCTGATGATGTCACAGAGACCAGGCAGCCTTATGGTCATCTCATGTGCCACAAAGCCCCGCCCACTTTCTCCATCTACCTGACAGCTTTATAGGTGGACAAAAAAAAAGCCAGGTGTGGGACAGGAGGTTGTCTTAAAGGGGGAGGAGCTAAAAGCTTCAGTCACAGGATGAAGTGAGGGTCTCCACAAAGGCCAAGTATAAGCTAAAGAAGGATCATGCTGAGCTGTGACTCATGCTGAGCTACTTTGTTAGTAGGAAATGAGCAGAATAAGGCTGGTGATTAATTACCAGTTTATCGCCATGACCACCATCATGTGATGTGTTGAAAATAAGGAGTGAGACGCTCTGACCGGCTTTCTCTTCAAACTGAGCTAAAGTTTTTCAGTCACTGAGAGCTTAAACATCAGATTTTTCTCTGTGGCTGTGGCGGGTCACATGACCTCCCCGCGCTGCCTGAGCGCGGTCTGTGATGATGCAGGAAGTTAGGGGATGGTTTGGTTTGAGTAAATTGAGGCATTCCTGCAGATCTGTGATGCCATCTGTTCCTGGGGCTCGTAGCCAGTAATTTGACAGATCGGATGTCGGAGCAGGAATGTCCCTGCTTGGAAAAACATAAGTGGAATCCCATATATTGGGCTGAAGTGGAACATGATGTTAGAGACGCAGCCTGAGGCTCCAGCTGCTGTTTGAAGGCTTCAGAAAACAATCCTCCTCTTTATTTTTCACTTTTTAATCTTTCTGCTCCGGCTTTCTCCTGACTTTACATTCCTCTGTTTAAAGCTGAGCAGCTCCTCCTCTGAGGGGCTCTAATTCAATTCATCCACATAAACTACTTAATTCATTTATGACGGGGGAAAATGTAGGTCAGTCATCTTTGGAAGAACATTTGTTTTACAGCGAATCATAAAAGCTTCATTTTAATGATGCACAAACACTGAAGTCGTTGGTGTGGAGCTGACCTCCACACGTTAAAGTGAAACTTTAATCCTTCCGGGTTTCTCCAGACAAATCAAACGGTTACAGTTGACAGTTAGTGTCGGACGGCTCGAGCGTCTCGTCATCCTGAGCTAATTTCTAACATCCAACAGGAAACATCAAACGGCATGAAAACGTTCCCTGTAATCCGACCAAACTGAATCCCTGCTGCAGGATCGTGGAAGCACCGGCTCCAGGACGTGCACCCTCTTGATCTGATCTGATCTGTGTGTGGGGCTCGTCAGCAGCATCGTCGACCCAGGAATAAACTCTGAACGCTTCTTCTTGGAGTAAATAATGTTACCGCCATTTTCTCAGACTCCGCCTCCCGGTTCCTCTCATGGTCCTGGTTCTGCTCTCCAGGTTCTCCTCCTCCACCTCGTTCCTCATTTTGTTTAAATAAATATTGTTCCTGAGGATAAACAGGAACCTTTAAGTTGGAGAGATTTACATCCTGATGGAGACTCTCTGCATCCACCTTCAGCTGGGTGTGTGCAGTTTGTTGGGAGCGTATTTGGTTTACTTCAGGAAACTTTGTGTGTCTGCTCAGTGTTTCTATGGTAACAGTGTATCAGCCTGAGTGTGCGTGACGTCCCGTGGGTGCAGCTGTCCGAACGTGTCACAGGAGCTGCTACAGCAGGTGAATCCACAACCAGCCTAAAGTCTTTGGGACTCGCCTGCTGGAGGTGCAGCAGGTCAGATCTGATTCAGCTGTACCCACAGAGACCCTTTAATGATCCGAGGATGTTACTGTGCCGGGTTTCCCTGCCAGAGGAAAATCACCAGAGCTGTTTATTATTTAGAGATTAGATTAGATCAAACTTTATTAATCCCTTTGGGAGGGTTCCGTCAGGGAAATTAAAGATAGTTTAATCAACTGTAAAATACGTCAAACTATTCTTCTGCTCAGGAAACGCACGTTTCGCCTTAACTGTACTCAGATCAGTTGTGCTCACACCTGCTTGATTCTGCTTTGTTCCCCTTTTGCTGCCAAAACAACAACGAGCTGCAGCTCCGTGTCCTCTGACGGCTTCCACGCGGACCAGCCGTCGCTCCCCACGTGCATCGTGACCCTCTGCTGCCCACGACCCTGTTGCAGGTTCTCCGCTGTTCTTTACTTCCTCTGATAGATACTGATCCCCACAGCCCGAGAACATCCTGCAGGAGCTGCAGTGTTGGAGATGCTCTGCCATCATTTTGGTCCTCATCAGTCCGGCTCAGATCCTCGCGCTGCACATTCCTCCTGCTTCTAACATCAGCTGTGAGGACAAAGTGTCCACCTGCTCCCTGATAAATCCCACCCACTGACAGGAGCTGTGATTAAGAGCTAATCGGCGTCTTTCAGCAGTCGATGTTGTGCTTGATCGGTGCATTGTCACCTGTAAAGGTGTGTTGGGCAGGAAAACCCCTGAGGTTCCTGTTCTCATTGTGACTCTTTGGGAAAGGCGGAGTAAGCTGTGAGAGCTGGTCCTGCGTGTCGGTAATCCACCAACCGTAGACTCCAAACCAACGAACCGGTTTGTTCACGGCAGGTGAATAATTTCACTTTCCACTCAGACTGGAAGCAAACTTTCAATTATGGGGGTTTTTGGAAGGTTCTCTGCTCGATAAATGCCACCTTAATCTGCAACTCGTCATTTTGCCGAACCTCTGTGACCCACAGAGACCCGACGGGCTCGTGGCTGGTAAATGTGGCAGCATTGAACTCGGAGAAAACGTGAGGAGTTGAGCATCACGTTTGGAGCTGCAGGACAAAGACGAGGAACGTGCTCGGGGATTTTCGACTCTGTAACTGCAGCTTTTTCCGCAGGAGGGAATTTCCTGCTGCAGAGCTCTGAGTCAGCCTGCAGAGACGAGGCTCAGCATCAGGCTGCTCCGAACTCAGGTTTATCTGGCAGTAAACTCGGGTTTACACGTTGGAATATCCTCCGGGAATAATATTTACTGAGCAGCAGCTTACCTGTAGAGCTTGGTATGAAGGTGTTATTTGATAATCGGAGCATGTGTTTATACAGGTGAATATTGTGTTCACGTATGCTTATCTTATTTATCCTGCTTATTGCTGCCGTGACACCTGAAGTTCCCCCCGGAGATCAATAAAGAACGTCTTTAGTCTCCTTTTTGTTTCTTTCCCAACCAAACAGCTGATCTAAAGCTTTATTTAAATTTATTCAAAGGTAGACTTGACACACAAACAACGCTCCTCATCCTCATCCTGCCTCCACAGGCAGACGAACCGAATCATTTCTGTAACTTTAACTCTTGTTCTTTGCTGTATAAATAACCTTTATTCTAAAGTTTATTGTCCTCGTTGTTGTAATGCTCCGGCAGCGCTGTGTTGCTCGTTTCCAGCTTCTCGCTGATCCTCTGACTTCTCTTTGTTTTTGTGTTGCAGACTTTAAAACCCGCTTCAGCATGAAGACCAGGATCAAGGTGCAGAGTGACGTCATCAGGAGAAAAAGACACCTTTTGGAGTGAATGAAAGCCCCTCCCCCTCGCTGCAAACACACACGCTGACAGACTGAACACACACACTCTGAACTGCCCGTCTCACACACGGTTGGGATTGGCTCGCTCGCTCTCTCTCTCTGTCTGTGACTGCCATCGGGATGACCTCATACCCGGCCGACACAATGGAGCTCTTTATCCTCTGAGGTTCCTCACCAGACTGCATCATCGCACTGGACTGCCGGCCGGGACGCCCACAAGGAGGAGGAGGAAAACAAGGAGGCGGAGGAAGGGGACTACAATCAGGGAGGGAGGGGGGTGGGGGGGGGGGGGGGGGGGGGGGGGGGGGGGGGGGGGGGGGGGGGGGGGAAGTGAGAGGAGTGTGACATGTCTGAGCGTGCGGGGTCCAGGTCCGGATCGGGGATGCCGAGGCCCGGCGTGGCGCGTCCCATCGGGGCGGAGGCTCTGGTGGCCCTCCTGGAGGGGGGGCTGGACCGGGTGGTGCTGATTGACAGCCGGCCCTTTGTGGACTACAATACCTCCCACATCCTGGAGGCGGTGAACGTGAACTGCTCCAAGCTGATGAAGAGGAGGCTGCAGCAGGACAAGGTGCAGATTGCTGAGCTGCTGCAGCATTCGGCCAAGAAGAAGGTAAAGACAGAGGGACAGACAGGTGTGCTTAGAAAACAGGAAGTTTAGCTGCAGCCGCATCCACCTGCTAACGTGTTCAGGGTTTCCCCAAAATCAGCTTCTTCCAACTTTTCCTCAGATTTATTAGTTTGATTTCCTGAAAATCTCGTTAACGCGGTGACTCGATAATGATGTCACCTGATGTTTTCAAACTGATGCATCTACAAAAAATCTGTCATAACGATGTCGCTCACAGACACTCACCGTGTTCTGAGCGGTTTGTATTTCTTCTTCGTGCTTTGCTTTGGATGAAGCCTCATTCAGATCTACTGAGACTTGTGAGGGTGTTTTCGAGCTTCGGGGAATTCACGCCGACACCATTTTCCTTTCAGACTTTCTCCTTTTAGTTTTATTGAGACGGGAGTGTCGGAGACGTCCTGGCGTCCCTGCAGAGGCAGCTGCAGTTCTTCCTGTCTCTGAGCTTCATGGTTACTCTGAAGCTTACGAACAGCTTCAGTGGTTCAGACCCTCAGGTCCTCCTGAGGCAGTGCTTCAGATGTTATCAGCCTGAAGCTCCCTGCTGATGAAAGCTCACCCAGAGCATGATGGCTCATATGCACACTGCTTATTTATGGAAGCCTTTTATTCCTTCATAAAAGGCTCAAAGAAGCCGTAAACTGCTTTCATAGGGAGACTGAAGGCCTTTAAACATGCAGCAGGCTGGCAGTGACCTGCTGAGGGCTACAGTGGAAAACTTTATTTATCCCAGAGTGACAAATCCAGTCACATGCAGGAAGTGGAATGACCTGTAGCTCAGTGAAGGGAAAGACTAATCTGGAATCAAAGCTTGATGGAGAACGTCGAGCAGAATAACTGAAACAATAACTGAAAAAGATTTGAAGGGAACCTCTGGGAGTTTCCGGAGCTGTGCTCATTCAGCCCAAGGTGATATTAAGAGGTTAAGGTCTCCTCGCAGGGGATTTCCTCCAACTTTAAATAAAATTCCAATGAAAAGCAGATGTGAGGGCAGGTTCATGCTGTATGGAGCTGGAGGCAGACTGAGGGTCTGTGTGAGAGACACTGAGGCGGCTAACGACGCTTCCACGTCTACAGGAAAGATTTTGGATCTTTTTGACCGAAATCGACCTGAATTACACAGCGAGTCCACGTCTGGATGATTTTAATCACCGTTTTGGTTTCCAGCAGTTGTAAGAACAGGATGAATGTGTTCACCTTCACTGCAAAGGTCTCTTCCTTCTTTTTGTAGTAAAGAGGAAACGGGCGAGCCGGTTAGCTGCACTGATGTTCTTCTTTTGGATAAATGTGACAAGCCCCGCCCTCAGCAGGCGTTTTACCTGATTTGGCGTTCAGGTCGTGCTGCCCATCATTTTTCTTTGACCTTTACCTTCAGGTCAAGGTCGCCAAGAATCAGACTGGGCAGAGATTTTTAGAAGCTGCATCTGTGAATTTGAACATCCCACCTCACATCAGGTTTTCAGAACAACGTGACCTCTGACCTTGACCCAATTATGGCAAAAATTAAATCGGATGATCTAGGAGTCATGGCCTTCTTTCATCTAAATGTGGTATGAATGGGACCTTCAGACTTGCTGCAATATCAACAAACACACCAAAAACAATACCCCCTCCCTCCACTGGGGGCAGTGTAGCTGTTATGTCTCAGTGTGGGGAACCCTGATTACTCCTGTTGATCTAGCATGGTGCTGTAAATGGTGCCCCTGTGGCCTCTGCAGGTTTATTCAGACCTTTGGATGCTTCTAGTTTATGGTGGCTTCTTAGTTTTAAAAATTTGTTTCCTCATTAGAAATGTGCAGATATTCTTTAATTCCTGCATGGATTCAGCAGGATTTATCCGGTGTGGTCTGAGCTCCACCTGGATCTCCCTGACAGCTGTGGAACCGGGCGCAGCATCTGATTTTACTTCTGTGTTGCAGTTGGAGCTGCAGGCCGATCAGGAGGTGGTCGTGTACGATCAGAGCTCTTCGGACCCGGCTGCTCTCGGCTCCGAGTCCTTCCTCAGCGTCCTGCTGGTTAAACTGGAGCGGAGCTTCCCCTCGGTACACTTGCTCTCAGGTGAGTCACCCTGCACCTCCAGCAGCTCGCTCCATCATTACTGCTGCAGGAGGTGAAAAGACGGTTCTTCAACCATGTTTTTGAATAAACTGTGGAAACGTTGAAGCTGCTGATGATTTTAGTTCCATGTTTGGTTCCTGGCTACAGGAACACAAACAATGAACATCGGCTAAGACGGCAATTCTCAAACACTGTGTTTAAATTTAAGAACAAACTTCTTCTTTCATACTGAGTCCTTCCTGTAGAAATCCGTCCCCGTCTGTTGGAGGCAGCCAGAGAGTCGGGAAAGGTCTCAGATTTGAGGTTGTAATCTGAGAGCAACAGTTTGTGTTTAAACAGGAAACGACCTCAAACAAGCTGCTGCTTCCTGCTGGACGTTTTACTGCAGCATCATTAAGCCTTATTTGTCCTCATTAAAGGTGATTAAAGTGAGGCGGCAGAAGCTAACGGGCAGGAATGGATCCGATTATTGATCTTCAGTCGGCTGCAGTGAGACGCTGTGACTCTGAGTCTGAGCGCGGTGGAGCTGCCTGCTGACGTTCTTTCCACTGAGGGTCGCGTTATGTAACGATGATGTAATGCTTCGCGGGCGGCTCCACCCTCACGTCAGAAAAACCAAACAAACTGCTCGCTCTGAGGTTTAACCAGTTACACAACAGCAGCTTCTATCAGCAAACCAGGAAGCTTAAAGCGTCCAGAGTCTTCATCAGCTGCGCTTAAAGAAGCTCACAGGAACACGTCCATCACACAGCGGCAGGAAGTGCTTCAAAACTCCAGGATAGTTTTAAATCTGTGAAACGGCTCAAAGCTTTAAGTGTAGGTTGCTTTATTATTATTATTACCATTTATCTTTTTAAAAAATACTTATTGTCAGTAGACCTGAAAATTTACATTAATAATATTACCAAAAAGCATTTTTTAATATTTTTGTCTGCTGTGAAGCCCTTTGAAACCTGTGACACTGAACTGTACAAATATCTTGATCTGAATTATGAAGAAACATACTTTAAAAAAATATCTGAAGAAAAAAATGACAAGAAAAATATAAAAGTTTAATAAAATATTAAATAACAAAACTTAAAAAAAAGTAAAATGTTACAACAGGAAAAAATACTAAAAACATAAAAGGAAAAAAATTAAACATTGCACAAAATGTTAGAAAAAAATGGATAATAAATTATTAAAGATGACTAATAAACACAGTAAAATTACAGGAAATATCAATACTGAGAAAAAATTAATTTAAACAAAAACTTAATGAGCATACAGTGAATATTCACTGAAGCTTTGACCTTTAACCTGCTGCCACATTATTAGTTCCTGGTTTCTGTGGAGGGGAAACAATAACACTGATCCCCTCAGAGATGCTGTAGGTAATGATCAGGGTGTATTCAGACCCCACCAGCACACAAATCAGAAAAGGATGCATTAAAAACTGAAGGAGCATCCATTCTCAGCCTTGTTGCCTGGCAACAGGTGATGAGGATGTCTGAGTGTGATTACAAAACGTCGAATTCACGAGAGCTCAGAGACGAAGGATTCAGTCTGAATCATGTAGAAAGGAAACGCATCACAGAACCGCTGCTGTGAACTCTGTCACTGTCAGCCCAACATAACCTGTGTGTGTGTGTGTGTGTGTTTGTGTGTGTTGGTTCTCAGGTGGCTTCTCTGAGTTCTCACACCTGTTTCCTGGTCTCTGTGAGGGGAAGTCCACCCTGGTTCCCTCCTGCATCTCTCAGCCCTGCCTGCCCATCACCAACGTCGGGCCGACCCGCATCCTGCCTCACCTGTACCTGGGCTGCCAGAGGGACGTCCTCAACAAGGTGACACAGCCCCGCCCCCAGTGTCGCGTTCATGACGCCCGCACTCTGTTCTGGTTTCAGGATGTAAATACTGGTTTTATCTAAAACTGGGAGCTTCAGTTTTTTCTACCCTAAGCGGAGTTCAGAGAGCTGCGTGTTAAAGCTTCCTGTAAGTTACAATGTTGTTAAATCGCTGTTATAACTCAAGACATGACTGGAGATGAAATCACAGGTTTTCCTTCATGCGACAAACTAAATTTCAGATAACAAAACATGACCTTTGACACGAACGCTGACCGTAAAGCCCGGCCGGGCGCCAAACTCAGCAGGTAAATGTGGAGGAGCTGCAGCACTGGGACAGATTTCTGGCTTCTCAAGGCTGCGGTTTGAACTGTGACGTTAGTATCCACAGACCGGGGAGGTCATCTGATTGGTGCAGCTCGTTTTCTTTTTGACTTTCGCAACCTTTGCAGCCTGATTTCCTCTCCAGTGATGTCTTAGTTACACACGAGGCGTCATTTATCGTCAGGGGGACGCGTCAGTGAGACGGGCCGGTGCGTGAAGAGGCTTTTTTTTTACCAAAGCTGCCGCCTTAAACCAAATCAGTGAGTCACAGTGTCTCTAACACAGACTGTGCCAGGCGATCGCAGGTTGAAGTGCCAGTTACCTTTGAGCTGGTTCTCAGGACGCTGTGATTCTGATCCACCCAAAAACACTGAAGAGCAGGTTATGAGTCTGAAAACTACAGAAGGAAACATGAACAGACTAAACTAAGTCCCAAACGCCGAGCCTGTGACCTTTAAACCCTCATCAGGGTTATTCTTTTTTTTTTTTTTGATTGGTGTTCCCAGATCCGGATCAGCACCGGCTGCTCTGATCCAAATCTCTGTTTGTGTTTTCCAGGATCTGATGCAGCAGAACGACATCGCCTACGTCCTGAATGCCAGCAACACCTGCCCCAAACCAGACTTCATCCCAGAGTCGCACTTCCTCAGAGTCCCCGTCAACGACTCCTTCTGTGAGAAGATCCTGCCGTGGTTGGACCGATCCGTAGAGTTCATAGGTCAGCAGCACTCGCCACCTCTCGTGTTATTACATAAACCCGATCCTGCAGCGCTCAGCTCAGTCTGAACTCTGCTGTGTTTCAGAGAAAGCTAAAGCCTCCAACTCCCGAGTCCTGGTTCACTGCCTGGCTGGAATCTCCCGCTCGGCCACCATCGCCATCGCCTACATCATGAAGAGAATGGACATGTCGCTGGACGAGGCGTACAGGTGAGAACTGAGACTCCCTCCCATCTGTCTGTAATGGGGGGAAAAAACGGGACTCACCCGGAACCAGGTTTCAGTTTCTGGGTTTGTTTGGAAGTTGAGGTTTCTGCCGTCCCTCATTAGAGGTCATTTAACTTTAAAACATAACTTGGTCATAAACATAAACCAGCTGGTGTCAAATCGCCCAAAGGGCCTTAAAATAATTTACTAAAGAAGTTTTTTTTTTCATTAAAAATGTCAAAAGGTAGAAGGTAACCATGGTTACATTGTTTTTGGACCAACAGAAACTGATTGACACATTAAGTCATAAATTCACATCTTGCTTAGCTTTTTTAGCTACATAGCTTAGCATGGGGAAAGAAACTGGTTAGCTTGCTGTGAGGAGGCGGTTCTAATACACCTGATTACCCCAGGCTGTAATCAGGGTCTCTGCTGTAGTAACAGGTAGTAACAGAATTGACTTGGTAGTAAATTTTTTCACCTCTTCAATATATTTTGATTTTTCCATTGATGCAGACCGTTTTATTTTAAGTTCGTTTAGCTATAAAATCTGTATAAAAATATAACTGCTCAGCAGGACCTGAGCTGACGTTAATAGAC
>VUQJ01032394.1:0-12190 GCA_015108635.1 Andinoacara biseriatus | reverse complement strand
CAGCTCTTGGGGACCTTGGTGGTGCAAAAATATTATTTTATGCCTGTCAAACTGTGTTTAGCATTTTTCTAGATTCAACTAAAGAAATGGGAACAAATGATTTTTTGTGGAAGGCTGCTAATATAAAATATTAATAAGTGCCTAAAGATTTATGGGTTCTTTGTTATTTGTTATGTGTAGACAACACAGGTTCATCCTTTGAGGGTTTTTTTAAAATGCTTGAATGAGTCATAGGTCAGTGTTAATAAACAAATAAAGAAAACATTCCTCTGAAAATGTTCAGGCACAAGGGCGATGGCCAATGTCCAGGAGTATTGCTCAAGACCACTTTAAAAAAAAAGAAGGAATAAAATAAATTTAATTATTGCTAATATAATTACCTAACAAAAGAGATGACTTGTTGTGAAGTTAATTTTACTAGTGGACCAAACAAGAAATCAGGTGTTTTGGTGAGTAATAGTCTAAAATTAGCTTTCTTTAACAGGTATCTATGTCTGTGTGATGCAACTGACTGCAACAAACTGTGTGCAACTGCAAAAAGAACCTAGTGAACACTCGCCAACCACTTACAGTGTCACCCTCTGACTCAATAACCAAGTCCATCAAGCATATAGCTACAAAAAGAATTATTTTCACACGTGCATAAAACACACTTGGACTCTTGATATAAGCATATAGTATGCACACACAAAAATATATATGTTTTCTATGTTTTTGATGTACATGAAATAGGCTTAATCAGCATAGCTTATTTTTACCATAGATTTAGTATAAGGTGAGCCTAATTCTGAAGGCTTTTATATAAAAGGCTTATGTGGGAGCTATGAAACTGTAAGCTGTAAAAAAAAGGTACATCCATTATTGTTTTGAGTATTAGCATGCCAGTCACATTGGCACAATTACAACACTTTCATAGCTCTAAGGAACAAATAGCCTGGCTGGCTGTGATACAGCTGTGCTGCTTCTAGCGCAGGGTTAGCACACATACAAGAAAGTAACAGAAAGAGGCAGAGGATGCAGCATGAAAGATGTTTAAAAAAAAAATCCACTACAGGTAGTAATGACACAAGCATGACTCGTTCAACTGATATCTTGAAGACTTTGATTGTTTTGAGAGGAATTTCAGCCACTTGAATATCTGGAATTTTAATAAGTTTGTGAAAAATATAAAAATCTTAACTGCAAGTGTTTAGGATTTAAGGGCCTGTATTGGGATAAATATATCATTTAGAATTCAGCTTTCATTTGTGTATTATCACCTATAGGCGGTATATGAATCATATTTTTTTGTTAGCTTGGAATGAGCCCTTTGTATCTTCAGTTCTAAAGATGGCCTTGCTGTTCTTTTACAATTAAGTGACCTTATTAACCTACCCCAGCTACCAGCACCACCAGCTGATCGGATTTAGTTTGTGTGCTTGTTTTTGGGTTTTGGCACAAAATAGAAATCAAGACAGTCTACACCTACCCCTGCAATAGATCTGTCCAGGGTGTACCCTGCCTCCAGCCCTCCCCCACGACCCTGAACTGGAGAAGCGGTTAAGAAAATCAACGGAAGGATGGACAATTAAGTGACTGTCACTGCAGGCTTTGCTCAGAAAAGCTAGGGTGAGGGATAGTCAGTTGGTCGCACTCTGAAACATCACTGCTATGTCCCACTAATTGGTCATTTAGGCAAGCTGGATCATTCCTGTGCTTGCAGAATCAGCACCTCAAGACAGACATCCTGCAATATGTTGTACAGCCCAATTTAATAAAATTATAAGTAGAGGATGTAAAGGATAAATTTCAGAAATCAGCAAAAAAAAAAAAGAAAAAAAAAAAAAATACATACACACACCATGAAGCATGCAAACGCACAGCCTGCAGCAGATGTGCGCTTAAACAAATGCGATTTCACATTAACATAAATTAAAGGCTCATAAACTTTCTTTAGAGGCCTCATGCAACAGAGATCCACTCTTCCTGGACCCATGTTTTATTCAACATTTGGATATGCTCAATTAGCAGCCCAAATTAACATTAGCTGTACTATTGCAGCTACTGACGGAGGGAGGGAAAGAGGGAGAGGAGATCAAAAGGTGGATGAAGGTGATGATGGCAATGGTACTTTCATATAACAAAAGCTCTCTGTTGTTTAGCAACAACTTCTATAGTTTTATTGAAGATCTTGATGAGTGTGTTGCAGAGATAATAACACTGTGAGAAAGCCAGGCAGGGCTATTTGCCCATTATTCTGCTACCAAATGTTTATCACGTAGCTAAACTTTATCATCCGCCTGCAAAATACTGATTTGTTTCTTTGTTAAATCTGTGTCTGGAACATCAATTAAACATGATTTTTCTAGGAATAATAAATGCAAGAGCATGACGAAATTAGGTTTTCAGATACCCAAAGTGAGCGCCAGTCTAATTAGTCTTTGTGAATGTTTTATCTTTATCTGCGACAGGACAGGAAGGAGGTATCCTGACATATACACATATTTTTTTTGTATTATGCAGAATTCAAATATTTGTTTCTCATTTGCAGTTCAATAATTAGCGCAACATGTTAACAAATTTGGGAAATATCTTTTTTACATGTACTTTGATGCCGTTCTGTTCATGTTGGCTAGTGTTTGAAGAACTGGATATCAACTTTCAGCTTTGAAAAAAGGACTACGTTTTGCTCTCTTAAAAAAATATGAATTAATAAGTCTTGATTAGTGTTTGATTGATTCTAAAACTGAATGGTACACTTTAACTAGGATGTTAAAAACAGCCATCATACATATTTGTGATAAATATACAGTATATGTCACAAAGTAAAAAACAGCATACGTAGAGTCGATACTATCTTGTGACGAGAATTGAGGAAGTAACACCCCTAAAGCACAATATAATAATGTTTTAACTTAATGTTCACTTAGTGAATAGAGTACTTGGGTTAAGTGGTCCAGAACAATCCAGAATTGTGTTCTGGTGCCTTTAATTAATGAGCAATTAAATCTGATAGAATAATTCCATACTGTCAAATGAGGTTTTTTTTTTTTTTCTTGTGCTGCAGCCTGGCTTTGCCTTCAGTGACAGCATGGTGATATTTGCTCAGTAATAAGAAAATAATGACACCCTACAATCCACTTACACCCTCAACACATCACTTTCTTCTTCTTGTCACTGTGATGCCTTCAAGGTGCAGATGTAAATAAAGTTGGGGTCGCTGCACTTCAGCATCTAGCCAAGGCTACAGAAGAGGCGCATAAATGTGTTTAAATGTTTGTTTTTTTAAGTGTCGGGTGATTTCAAATGTAACTTTTCAAGCAGCTCCACAAATATCATACAAACTGTTTCTGTCCAGTTTGTCACAAAACGTGTCTGCGAGATGAATGTACAGTTGGTGTATTTCCCAGGGAGAGGAAAAAAAAAAACAAGCCTAATGCAGGAGTGGAGAAAGATGTTAAAAAAGAGGCGACAAGTGAGGAAGATGAGCGATTACGTTCAAAGGTAAGAGCTGCTCAGCAAGTGAAATTTTAGAGACTGGAACTATATGTCCTGTAATGCCCCAATTCATTTTTAAAGTTTTCAAATTAGGTATTTGGATCTGAGCACGATGTGTTGCTGAATTAAAGATTTGTGAAACGCCTTACAGAAAAAAACTGAAGTTTACTAATTCTGTGTTATTCAAAGGCTGCATTAAAATACTAGGCAGATAAACTGGTTAGTTCATAGTGAAGTTTACAGTCAGGCACTATGTTGGACTGGTGCGGAGCAGCTGTGGTGCTCTGGGCCAATGTTAGGTTGCATCAACTGTGGCTCGTGAAACATCTGCTTATATTTTATATTATTATGCGACTCATTTCTAAGTGACTCTTTTCCTCACATTGCACCACTACACCCGATCTTAGGGTTCCCCTACCTGCAAACAAAAGCTTTGACCACTGCTTAGTCTAAACCAATGTTAATCTTGATTTTGTGAGGCTGTAATGCTTTCAAGTTGACAACATCTGCTCACAGACAGAAGCCCTTTTTTTTTTTTAGAGATGGGATATGAATGGCTCCAATAAAACTGTTCTTCATGGACTCAGTCAGATGCACCCATGGCTGTAGCTGAGAGACACAGGTGAGATTTTACAGCACAAGGAGTGGGGGCCCACTCTGTACATGTTGCTGTTTCATCATTGTGGTGATGCTGCAGTGTTAGCAGAGTTGTAAACAGAAGTCCAGCTCAAAACATCTCTGAAGCAGGTGTTCTGATCCTTCTGTATCTCTTTTTTTCCCCCCTCGCACTTCGCTTCCTCATCTCTGCGGAGACTCCTGCCTGCCTCTCTGCAAACCCTGTCCTCATACTTTCTTTGCTCGTGGATGTGGATAGTCTAGCTTTCATTAAGGTCTCTGTCCGTCAGCAAAAAGCCTGGGCAGATTCTCAGGGGTTGGCTGGAAACTGGACTTTCTTGGTTATTTTTTCTTTGGCTGTGTGTGTCTGTATGCGTTATGGGAGCAAATGCAGACTTCAGTCTTGTGCCACATCTAAAGTGACATAAATATTACTAGATTTGACCTACAAAAATTTCCCCACAATACCTGCTTTGCTAGTGTGGTCGGTGAAAGCTCACCAGCTACAGTAACTGTGACTAGAGTGACTAAGATCTATGCGGTCATGTAAGCTTATAGAAAGCTGAGCAGTCTTTGTGACTACAGCTCTTAATCCCTGCACCAACAATGAATGCTCTTTAGTGACTTTACACATAATATGATGAAGAGATGACATTTTATATCAAAAATTGCAAATGTCAAGCTTGGATAGACCTGTGTGTAAACTATACCTTTACTGCCTGATGAAGGCATAAAACTGCAAGGTGGTAATTCTAAATGCCACAGCGTTTTTAATCTGTCATCCAAATCTAGTGTGTATGCACATGCACATCACAAATGGAAAAAGTGGTTAATTGACGGATATAAAATGTGAATTTCAGGCTACTCATCTAGTTGGTAGAACTGCAATACAAAAATTAATTTTTAATGAAGTGTTTGTGTTTTAAAAAAAAATCAAACATTAATGGGTTCAGTGTGTCATGGCACTTAAAGTCAGCTTTTATGTGTGAATGCTACATGTCTGATGAACTTCTTGATATTCATCACTTCATCTCTAGATGATAGATCAAAAGCTGATCTCTGCAGGTTATTATAATAGCAGAACATCTATAAAAGCCACGTACATAATCAAACGACTTCAGACAGGAAATCAATTGCCATCAAGGGCTGCATGAATTTTTTTTTTTCATAGCTGTATTAACCACTTTATTTTTCCACTGAAAAAGGTGATAAAGACTTACCCAGGTCAGGCAGATGAAAGGCAATGGAAAGACTATCAATACACAGAAATGAAATGAAAAAGTGCAGGTGCTAAGCAACCATAAGAAGCTTATACACCAGAGAGATGGAGATGGTATGTGAACATTGCAGCTTGGGTTACATGACTAAATCAACAGCGCCTGTTGTTTTCATTAGGTCGTGGCCATCTACTCCCAGAAGAGAGCTCTCTGTGTTACCACGAGCCCACAACACACACACAGAATAAACGAACTGGGAGAAACAGAGAGGACTAGAGAGAAGATAAAGGAAAGAAGATGGGCTAAGACAACTTACTAAACATGCATTTAAAAAAATGTTACAACTTTTGAAAGGTGGCAAGATTGCAACAAACTGTTCATGTGTTTGAAAATACTGGATTAGCAGGCAACTCGTGTGAAAGTTGGTGCTTATTGGTTCTATTGCTGCCCACATTAATTCAAATAGTTTCTGTTACATGTGAGACTAGATTTACTGTACTCCACTTACATGCGATTAAAAATGTGCACATGGATAGAGCAAAAAGAATTTAAACGGGGGTTAACAGAGAAGACATTAAGGAGAAAGACATGGAGATTCATGTTGTTGCAAACTACAGGATCTCTCAGTTGAAGCAAAAAATAATGGAAACTGATACTGTGAAGAAGAGGCATGTGATGGACTCTCAGTGTGCACGTACCCCTGTGACTTCTGTGGTGAGCCAATAGTCCTGGTTTGAAGGCAGCGTATTACAGATAACAGCAATACTGTAACAACAATACATGTGGGTGCTGTTGTAGAGTTTTGTTGACTGTGCAACCCCCTTCAAAGTGAAGAGTCTGCAAATCTCAAAATGATTTAAAATGTCTTGCCTCTGCAATCAACCTAGTTAATTAAAAACACTAAGAGAATTTAACTGGCGCAGTATATGCCTGTGTGTGTGTGTCTTTAATTATACATGCACGTACACGTACGGATCCTTGATCCTCCTCTCCTGCACAAGAATATATGAGAGTCAAGGTTCCTGAGGGATAATACCAACATTATGGAAATAATATGAAACGCATCACACAGATAAACCTTGTAGTTCCTTCCTCGTGAGGACCCTCCTTTGGCCTCTTGTACGCAAAAACTGGCCACATGCCCTCACCTTGTCTCGATTAAAATATAATGACTGTAACAGTAAGAAGTCATTTTTTATTCTCACAAAAGGCACCAACATTATATTAGAGATATTAGAGAAATTCTGAACATAAAGGGCAATCCTTATATGCAATCCATATTCTTAAAAAAAATGCTGTGAGTGCATGTATTTGTTTCAGGTTTAAAAATCAATAACGCTGCAGGCCAGATGTTTATGCTGATCAAAATCAGTGGCCCCTTTTTTTAGAGCTTTCATATCAGCTGGGAGGATGTATGCTACAAAGTGTGACAGAAGTTGATGTATGTATAATTCCTAAAAATAAAAAATAAAAAAATGTGAGGGCATTGCTAATGAAACAAGTGTGTGCTTTTTGAAGAGAGAGAGAGAGTACGGCCTGCATTACGAACAGGCATGATTCTGTCATGGAAATCACTGCATGGATTCAGGAACACTTCTAGATGGGACTGTCTGTAGAGACACGCCACCGTGCCATCCACAAATGCAGGTTAAAGCTCTGTCATGCAAAAAGGACCCCATATGTGAACGTGATCCACAAATGCTGCAGTCTTCTCTGGGCCAACGCTCAGTTAAAACGCTCAGTGGTCTGAGGCAAAGTGGAAAAGTATTCTGCGGTCAGATGAATCAAAGTTAGATTTTTTTTTTTTTTGGGAAAACACGGACACTGTTTCCTCTGGACTAAGACCATCCAGTTTGTCACCAGTGCTCAGTTCAAAAGCCTGCATCTCTGATGGTATGGGGGTACATTAGTACCTACATAATTGGCAGCTTGCAGAT
The DNA here is from genome assembly GCA_015108635.1 of Andinoacara biseriatus. Classification (NCBI taxonomy): domain Eukaryota; kingdom Metazoa; phylum Chordata; class Actinopteri; order Cichliformes; family Cichlidae; genus Andinoacara; species Andinoacara biseriatus. The sequence continues at coordinate 4,944 of VUQJ01032394.1, read as the reverse complement.
CTGAAAATGCACCATTAATGCTGAAAGGTATATACAGGTTTTAGAGCAACATCCAGATGACGTCTTGCATATTTCATGCTAAATTGCATACTGCAGCTATTACAACAGCGCCTCGTAGTAGAAGAGCTCGAGTGCCGGCGTGCTGTCCATACAGTTTACTAATTTAAAATATCTGGCACAATAAAGAGAATCCAGGACTGCTGAGCAGCTAAAATCCTTTATCAGACGAGAATGAGACAACATAGCTCTACCAAAAGTCCAGCAGCTGGTCTCCTCAGTTCCCAGATGTTTACATACTTGTTAAAAAGAAGAGGAGAAGCTGCACAGGGTCAAACATGTCCCTGTCCAAACTGTTTTGAGATGTGTTGAGGCCATCAAATTAAAAATGAGCCAATATTTTTCTTAAAATGGTGCATTTTCTAAGTTTAAACATATGATATTTTCTAATTTGAACAAAATATGGGTTCAAACAATTTGCAGATGATTGTATCCTGTTCTTATTTGTGTTTTATACAGTCTTCACTTTTAAGGAATTGGAATTGTACATTATATTATTCCCAACTGCAATCTGTGCACTGGGGTATGTAACATGAAAAGTGTGCCATCATGGCCACTGTACACTGTGTATTTTTTTTTAACTTTACTCTCAAGATCATATTTGCCAGGTGTGAGTGTATTTTTGGAGTCAGTACATCCTACACCAAAGGGCACATTGGTGTAGCGGTGTAGTTTCCCCCCCCCCCTCCACTTCCAGCTGGTGCAGAAACAGACAAGAACAAGGACAAGTTTGTGGCGAAGAAAACTGACACAGTTAAAGTGCCTCCAAGCAGAACTGACCCCTGGAAGGTCAGACAACCCAGCTGACATACCAGAAAGTTTACTGATTTCATTTAGCTCATTTAAAGTATTGTTATAGTTCGAGGCTTAGAAGTTCTGCAGATCATGCGGTTTATATTTTATAGCCGCACAAGGACTGAGCATGTAGCAAGAAATAAGAACAAAAAGAAAAAAAAAACAAGCTTAGCTTACAATACTTCTTCACCATTTCCACCACCCACCACAAACGTACCTGCAGCGCACTGCTCCTCATCTGCGCCGTTCTCACAGTCCCTCTCTCCATCGCAGCGCCACGACAGCGAAACACATTTGCTGGCAGCCCCTCCACAATCAAACTTCTCCGGTGGACACGTCTGCCGGCCTGTGGTTGGAGGGCAAGGGTGAAAGACGGCGAGGGAGAAAAGGCAGAGAGCACGGGGAAGAGAAATGAGTGGAAGAAAATTGGAGTAAAAAGGGAAAGAGAATGGAGGGAGGGGGAGTGAGATGGGACAAGAAACAGGAAGGAGACAAAAAGATGGAGAGAGAAAGGAGAGCCAGTCAATGAAGCGGTTTGATAACTTAGTTATCTTCTTGCTCAAATCGATTCCCCCTCAAAGGTCTGTGATCAAATTAGACACACAGCTACAGAGAAACAAAGGAGCAGGAACACTGTCAGGCAAGAGCTGGGAAAAACACACAAACAAAAGCTAAGAAACACAAAGGAACAAAAACAAGAAAGAAGAGCTCGATTCCGTGTGTAAACAAGCCTGTTTTTCCATTATCAAATAAATATAAAAAATTATTTAAAAAACTATTTGTTTGATCTTTTTTATTTTTAATTATTATTTTGATGAATAACTGCTGAAGCATAAGACAACAATATGTCAAAAAAAAAAAATAAAAACCTATGTCAAGACCCCATAGCTCATTTTCAAATTACTTGTGAGTGGCGTTTTATAACCATCTTTCCAAAAAGTTTCTAAAGCCTGCCTCTAATCCATTCCTTAATTTAAACTCAGACACAGACAGCAGCAAACTACCATGAAAACTGATATTTAGTTTGAGTGAAAAATCAGGGGAAATGAATGACGTGGGAAAGTACACACCACAGACAGTGAAACGCACTCCTGTATATGCTGTGTGAGTGAGAAAGCGGTCCCTCTTGGTAAAAGCCTATTATAGTGGCGAAGGCTATTGTTCCTGCGTGTGTAACCCATGAGGCCGCTAGAAGGGGGAGGGAAATACAGCATTCTAATACATCAGATTTACACAGCCCACAGTCCCCACATTAAATCCCTGTCCCTTTTTCCTGCAAACCACTATACACCCTCACCCTGCCTCGTTTTACCCTTGCCTCTCTCTTTAATGTCTCTCACTCCCACTCTAAAGCCACAGAGACTCTAGCCCCAGATTACATTACAGCAGTGTGTCAAACTCAACTCCATCAATTATACATATCTGACCACCAGCATGTTCGCTGGCAACAAGCCTGTGTTTGTTGCAGCAGCAGATCAATAGTACCTGTGGGATTTGCCCATTCCAGTTTCACTCTCCATTTTATTTTTCTCATATTCTTCCTCCTCGTTTTGATTTTTAAACAGTAACGTTCAAATTGATGCCATTCAAACACTGCCCCACATGGTGGGAGGTTCTCCAACCGTGTTGTTTTGGTCACTAAAATCTGTCTACTTGCACTTTAGTCTTCTCTACAACCGGATTTAGGGTTAGACTTTGGATGGCACTCTTGCTGGGGTGGATCATTTGGATGGCCACTTCCCTCTCGCCTTCGTCTTCCTTCCTCTCGCTGAATATCGGTATTCTGAGAAAGAACAACAGCATCTTTTGAAACAGTCTCCTGGCCTTTAAAGAACAAAAGCCTTCTGCAAATCCGCTATAAGAGACCGAACGAGCGTGCACTGTATCAGCACAGTGTGGTTATTGCTGCCAAGGGGGACAAAATGTCCTGTGTGTACAGTAAGAGTGTGCGCGTGTGAGAGCGCGTGTCCATGTAGTTGTTCATTTGATGCAAAAGAATGCAGGCAATGTGAAGGTGTGAAGGTGATGCGGGTTGTGTGTAGGTGTATTAATATGGGAATTGTCTCAACAATCTAAATGTGCGCCTCAGAGATATTATTATGGTATTATACACATAATAGTGTTCCTGTCCTTCACATTATCTACCTTTTCTATGTGTGTATGTGTGTGTGTGTGTGTGGCAGGGCTACTGTTGAAGACTTCCTCAGTTTCATATAAAACCTAATATGGAAACATCCCCGAAGGGCTTCAGTCCACTAACTGTGTGACTGACAGCTGAGTTAAAGGGATGTCATTTGTCTGTCTGACCATTTGGGGCCTGCGAGTCAGATCGGCCGAGTCACGGACTAGCTGCCAATCAAAAGGCCGGATGCAGATGAGAAAGAACAACAGAGAGCTCCACTAACATTGATTATGACAAAACGAATTAGATGATTTTCATCCCGGAGGTAATAATTTTCCATAAATACAAAGTAGAATCCCTGCTAATGTACAATCAAACACAAACAGTAACCCATAACTATTAAAAAGTCAGTTAATCTGCTCTCTATTAAAATTTGATAAACCACAATAACAGTTTCAGCCATAACAATACCCTCTACATGACATTTTTCTATTTGCTGCCCCAGCTATTGTGAAGCCCATTCCCAGAGAAAATTGAGTTGCACAAGCTAAGAAATCTGTTTCACGGTGCACGCGGAAGCAAGAGCAGTTTGTGTGGAGAAAGCTGAAGGTGTAGCACACGGAGCAACTGACATGATCAGCAGCCACCAATGCCTGTACAAAAAGAAAAACCCAAACAAAAACCTGCCAACAAGAGTTACACTGGCAAGCCTTTATTTCCAGATCGCATAAACCAAAGGATGTCTAAACAGCAGTGTGGAACAAACTGATCAGCATGTAATCAAAATGAAAACAAAACTCATCTCATGTATTTTTTATCCAGTCTGGTTTTTTTTTGTTTTTTTTTTTATTTTACTTTGCTGAGCCAGATGGTGTTGGTAATAAAGTTGCAATTAAAGCCCTCTCCCCAGACTTTCAAAAATTGGTGCTTTGCACAAATTTGCCCTCTCTCTTTGTTCCTTTTTCACTAAATGTGGACAGGTGGACAAAGGCACTGGAGAGAACCGCTGGACTTACTGACTATAAAACAGGGACATTCATGACTGGAGAGATTTTGCAGACTTTGATTGTGTTGCCACTCCCACCTTCTTAGGAAAAAGATATACAAGAACATAAAATGATTGTAGCGCAAGTTTTGACAGAGATAACTCTATACTGTGAAGACAAATGCAGTGTTTGTGGGAGACCACATGTGCACAAAGCAACTTGCAGCTATAAATCACTGCCTCAGCTGCCAGTCAAAGGCATTTAAGTGAATTCACTATTCTCAAGTCTTTGTACTGAATGAATATTTCAAGAGCTATGAAACTGCTGCGGCACAGACATAAACACTTGGCTGTTAGCAGCCAGCTACCTTGCTTACTGCCAAGGCTTAGAGCAAATAATAGCTGAGGAACTGATACTAGCCATGCTCCAGTGGAGCTGCTTGGTGATGAGCAGCTAGAGATGGAGGGGGTTCAACACAGCAGCTCCCTGGTGGGTGTATGTATTATCGAATAAGTGTAAAGACGGGGTCGAAACAAGCGTGTGCACTCAGTGAATATAGCCAGGATACATCAGTGAAAAGGCAACAAACAAGTGCAAATTGGTTGTATGACCAGGTCAGAGTCTTTTCCCGCAACTTTCATTTCTGTGACCCAAACAATGCACGCAAGGCTCAACAGATTCAGCCCTGAGCCTTTCTATTCACACTGTAACCTATTTGTATATTTATTCACAGGCTGTGAGTCTGTGAGGTGTAATTTTACTTTGAGAATGTGAGTCTGATTTTTTAGTGTGACAGTGCTAGTAGAGAAAAGCAGGTACTGGGGAAAACACATGCAATTATGATGAAAAAAAACAGATAATACCCAGCTACCATATTAAAGGGTTTATGTTTGCACTGAATGCATTAAATACCCACTAAAGTCACTGCCTAATGCTACCAATACAGGTATGCAGCAGCTAAATGTTGCAAGCCAAACAAAATTT
>VUQJ01032391.1:0-15909 GCA_015108635.1 Andinoacara biseriatus | reverse complement strand
ACTTTTTTAGATTTAGAACTTTCAAGGTGAATAATGTAAAAGGTTTGAAAGCATCCATTTAACATTTACTCACACCTGAATGCAATCATGGCATTTAACTCATCTCATTTATACGCTGACCAAACAATAAAAATCTCAGATGCTTCACTTAATGAAAAATTCCTGCAAGATAGTTGAAAAATTGATTGATCTCCGGTATAATTGGGATACATGCGCACAAAAGACAGTAAATCAAAACAAGAAATCTGGCCACTTCGCGCTCTCTCTCACACACACACACACACACACACACACACACACACACACACACACACACACACTCTTCCAAAGGCTTCCCTCCAAAAGTGTATCGATCCAGAACTGAAGCAAAGCCGCTCGTTTGTTATCTTTGTTTACTTTAATGGAAGGTTTTCCACACGCTGTGGACAGAAGCTCTTTGCTGACATCACAATCTGGTTTGAAAGTGAACATTGAGGCTTAATTGGGTGTTTGGGAGACACCCAGACATTATATTTTGACTGGTAGCAGTTGAGCTTGTTAGCTCTCTGAGGCCCTCTGCAAAATAAATCAGCCTAAATTGGAGCGTGTTTTCTCTTCTTGAAAAACATTCAGGCTGGTAAAAGTGTCATTTACCTCCTACTGATGCTGCTGGACAAAGTGTGTGAATGTCTTTGTCAGTGTTGTATTAATGACCGAGCCCGTCTCGTCCGTAGCGTCCTGTCATTATGAAACATTTGATAGTTATTTTTAGCGCCTCTCCTCCTCTGGTACAGATGACTCAGTGCACACTCAGTATTTTAACGCTTTGTACGTGCGTTCATGCTGCTTGTGTGTTTTATCTGTGTGTGTTTGTGTGTGTGTTTAGGAAGAAGTGGAGGCAGAGAACAGGCGCAACACGAGAACCAAACTGACGCCAAAGCTGACCCCACACCACGAAGAGGTGAGAACCACAGAGAATGTGGACACATTCCCTGAACATCATTAATTCACCATTTCACTGCAATAAATCCTTCACAGTGCACTGAGGTCTTTGCTGCCACCTCTATTCATGTGATACTTTTTCATCTATAAATATAGGGGATTAAATTAATCACTGTGAGGTGCACGTGTGTCCTAAACCAGCAGGAAATCCACCAGTTTTGATTTCCAGGCTTTGTACTTTAACAAGCTCTTTGTGCCCGTTGTGTTAAGACTCCAAAGCAAGGCTGCACTTCGAGACAGCCGATTGTATTGCAGTTATTTTTTTGGCCACAGAGTACTTGACAAAGTATTTGTAGAGGAGAGACTGTTAAACAGAATTATTGTATAAATTAAAAAGTTGTGTGCAAATGCATGTGCAGCCACAGATCTCCCTGCACTGCTGATCTAAATCTGTGGGAAACAGATTTTCAGTTTAAACATCGTTATCCACACTGGCCCAGAACTTTGATACATCCTCTAACAAGAACCTTTTTTTTTTTTTTTTACCAAACCAAACGGACGCTGTACATGCTGATATCACTGCTGTGTGATCAGAGCTCATCCCCAGCGGGTCATCAGGACTCCCAGATCAGCATCCGCAGCAAAAAGGAAGGAACGCTGCAGAAGATCGGAGACTTCCTGCAGAGCTCCCCCACGCTGCTCGGCACTAAAGGTCAGCGCGACTCTTTATTGTTGGAGATGTTAAAGTTTTAAGTGTTTCTTTGTTCAAGACAATTATGAGACTGGAAGGCAAGGCTTTAAATGTTCTGTAAGACAAAGCAGCAGCCGGAGACAGACATCGTTTGGTGATTAAATGTTTCGAGCCTTTTTTGCAACGATGAACTATAACGGTGAAAAAAATGAACTCAGACTTAAAGTAAAATCTGTATAGGAGATTATGAAGACGTAATAATCTTCATGCAAAATGACATATTCAGATTGTTCCTAAATTAGACATTAAACTTCACCAGAAAGTTTTCTCCAGTATTATTTTTTTTTTTTTGCCGTATTAAAGAGGCTTATTATTCAACTGATCCTACTTCCTCTAGTATCTTGTGCAGATTTTGCTGTTTTTCTCAGCAAAGTTTGTTTTTCCTCCAGTCCTGTGGTGCACTGCAGTCAGTCACACTTCCATTCAGACAGCCCCCAGGCACTCGGACTTACTCCTGATGCAGCCTTCCGGGTATTTTTAATGCACTCCATGTAGGAACGCCGAGGTGATGGCTGTTTGTGGAGCAACATGAGGTCAGCATGTGGGGTCGAGGAGGCATTTTATAAGAAGCCTTCTAAAAGCAAAAAGGTTTGGGATGATGATGATGGGTGGTCTCCTGACAAGCCCAAAAACACCAATGACTGGACCCACTAAAAAGTAGCGTGATAAAACCCACTCTGTGCTACAGACCCCACTGCTGTCCAGCAACTCATCAGTCACATTGTTAATAATTTCTATTGGGTGACACTTTCCCTTATTAACAGGAACATAATCCATCCATTTTCTTCAGCTTATGTGGGGCCGGGTTGTGGGGGCAGCAGCTCAAGCAAAGGAGCCCAGACCTCCCGCTCCACAGCCACCTCCTACACCGAGGCGCTCCCAGGCCAGCTGAGAGAGAATCTCTCCAGCATGTCCTGGCTCGTCCCCGGGGCTTCCTCCCAGTAGGACATGCCCCTTTCGATGTGGAGTAATAGTGGCCCTACTCTGAGCCTCGCTCAAATGACTGCACTCACTAACGGAGCAGCCAGCCACAGTTTGGAGGAAGCTCTTTTCTGCCGCTTGTATCCGTGATCTCGTTCTTTCGGTCACTACCCAAAGCTTTTGACCACAGGTGAGGGTAGAGGCAGAAATCAACAGCTTCACTTTTATGCTCACTTCTCTCTTCACCACGACGCACCGGTGCAACATCCGCATCACTGCAGCCGCAGCTCTAATCTGTCAACCGCTAACCTCTACGCTCACTTGTGAACAAGACCCCGAGATATTTAAACTCTTCCACCTGGGGCAGCAGGCCATCCCTGAGCCCGGGTGGGCACTCCACCCTTTTCCAACCATGGCCTCAGATTTAGGGGTGCTAATTCTCATACCTGCCACTTCACATTCAGCTGTGAGCCATTCCACTGCGAGCTGGAGGCTGATGAAGCCAACAGGACCGCATCATCTGCAAAGAGCAGAGATGAGATTCTGATCCTAATCCCCAGACCCTGCTTCCACTACAGAATGCGTGTCAGTGGGATTAAGGAGGTCCTCGAATATTCCTTCCACGGCCTATAGGCTCAGTTGAAGTCAGCAGCACCCCACCTGCACTATAGATGGTGTGAGCAGAGCACTGCTTTCCCCCTCCTGAGTCACCTGACTGTTTGCCAGAATCTTTGAGGCTGTCCAAAAATCCATCTGGTTTAGGGAACACCACCACAACAGGCTCCAACCCCCTTGCAGCTGCAGCTCTGAGCAGCAGCCTCAACAATGAAGGTGTGGGAAATGGTTCATTCGGACTCGATGTCTTTCCCTCAGAATGCTGTTGAAGTTTTACCGGAAGTGGGAGTTGACGATCTCGTGAACTGGGGCGTTCCCAGCGCACCCTCACTATGTCTTTTAAGTGCATCGGGTCTGTCCAGATACATACAGCCATAGGTGCAATCATACAATCACAAAATCGATCATCAACCTGTGACCGAGAGTGTTCTGGTGCCATGTGTACTTATGGACATCCAGGAACACTCACACATTATTATTTTGACGAATATTTTCCCAACCACTGAAAACAGTCCAACAGTTAATGAAACCTGCTGGTATAAAGTGACTGTAGTGCAAATCATGTTGGTTAGAGTAGTTGTAACAAGGTTACAATTAAAATGTAGGGCTGTAAAAATACACAAAAAGCTACAGACAAACTTTATCCTTGGAAGTTTTTTCCATGGACTTACTGAATGTGTATTCCAGTCTTCTAATGAGAGATGTTAACAGGAAGAAAACATTTAAATGCTGTTCGAAGTTTTTATCAAGTGTGATGCTGCATTTGATTTTAGAATTCATCAAGAAGCAAATGGCCAAACCTGCATCGGTCCATCAGCAGCCACAGAAAACCCTCAACTGATGCTGTGTTTCTGAAATAATAAAAAAACAGTTCTATTTTCAGACCTGTTCTCACCACACACACACACACACACACACACACAGATCTCCTCTGTTGTGTTCCGGGATATTTTATTCATTCATCTGCTGTTATTTTTACTGACTCAGACTCTAGGAGGCAATCTTATCAGTCCAGATGGCTTTTAGGAATCTTTAACTTTTTCTTTGGGTGGGGCGGTGGGAGTGCAGATGTAGGACACACAAGGACAAACCTCTGAATTCCTGCTGAAGTTCTTTAGAAAATGATGGTTTAGAGTTGACAAAGTAAAAGGTCAGTGAGTTTGGGACACTAATGATGGCTCAGAGGAGAGAGTTAAGGCAGCCAACATATTGGAATCAACCCGAGTCTGTTTTATCCTCTGGGACCTGCAGTTTCACTCGGTCAATTAACTGTGGCCCCCGGGCTCCAGGGCAAGGTTGCTGTCATCTGCAGCCATCTGATCCACCCCCCTCTCCATCGCTCTTCTCACCTTCACTCGTCTTTTTTTTAATTCCAGCAGTGCCTCGCTCTTCCATCCTGTTTCATCCCTCTTTTTCTCCGATCCTGAACCCCTTTCCCAGGGGAAGGGTTACATGGAGCCTCCCATTTAACCTGGAGAGTAACTTTAATAGCCAACATTGGCTTTACTGAGGCAACCAAAATAATGGAGTATCTTAGATTGTTAGCATCAGCTGGATAAATGTTGGTTTTGGATTAATTTGTCTGGAGTCTTCTCGCTGCTGATTCTCGCTCAGAGATTTTAGGCTTTAAATCTGCTGTTGAAATGATTTATTCATGCACACATTGTGATTAACAGCATATAGTTAAGGAATACATTAAAAGCTGCTCAGCATGCTTCTCCTTTCCTCTAAAACTGTGTCTGCAGCCAAGAAGATGATGAGCCTGGTGAGCGGCCGGACGGATACAGATTCAGCAGCCTCCTCTTCCTCCCTCAGTCTGAGAGTGAAGAAGAATAAAAAGAAACTCTACAGGCCTGAAATCTCCTCCCCCATCGACATGCCTTCTCACCCAGTGAGTCTCTCACACCCTTCAGCTGCTCTTAAATGTACAACTACCTTTTGTTGAGGTTTGTCAGGTCACATTGTGTCACGTTGTTCCACCAAAAACAGTAATTGTTTTGTTTGCTGGCAGTTTTTCATGCTTGTCTGGAAATACTAACTAGCTCAGCAGTATAACAGCTCGAAAGAAATGGAGAAGGTTTGCCTTCAAAGTTAAAGTTGTGCCTCAGCCAACATGTTTCAGAGGTATGCCAGCAGCCAAAACCATCACAGGGAAGTTTCTGTCAGCTGGTCGATGGCCACGAGTTTTAGATTTTAGAAAACAAAACAAAGTTTTAACAATTATAAGAAATTATTTAGATTCCTTCAAACAAGGTGACAACAGTGCTGATCCCAGAGTTTTTCCTGGCTCAAACGTTTGTCATGTCAATGCAGGAAGTTTGAATATTCCAAATACTTTTGGGTCCATGCGGAATTCTTCCTCTGTAAAGCAGCACAGCGGATTTTAAATCAGTCAAGATGTGATTGAAGTCCAGGTTTAGCCAAAGTGCTGCAGCTCAGTGCGAGTGAAGGAAGCCGTCGTTAGGTTTGTTTGGTTCATGCTTAAAAAACAGAATGAATGCAGCTCAGCAACAACAAAACACCTGAAAGAGCACAATCACAGATTTATGATTTTGGTTCTAGTCTCAGATTGAGCTTTGCCACAGAACATTTACAGGAGCTGCACTGTGGCGCAGAAATTACTGATACTTTGTATCAGAATGATGGAAGGAGAAACAGCTCTGATCTGAAGCACCTCACACCCGTGATGAAGGCTCAGCGTGGTGGTGTACAGAGGCAACATTTCCCCCTGAAATATTCCAATCTTTTTCCCTTTCATTTCCTCACGTGAGATGAGATCGTATCCAGATTTAACATTTGTGTCGTCTTGTTTCAGATCATCAGCAGAGAGCCGGAGGAGAAAGAGAGCGACCATCAGATCATTAAGAGGCGCCTTCGATCCAGGATGGCCAAATAATTCATTTACATTTATTACTGACACACTTTTGTCTTTAAATAACAAATGAAAGCACCATTAGCTGCTTCCAGTGTAACACTTTCTATGTCTTAACGTCCTTAAATCTGAGTAATCCTATTTAATCTGAAATATTTAACGGTTAAGAGATTTAGAGAAAAGTCATGTGGCATTTAAAGGAATGATTTACTGTTTCCAATATAAAATATTACTTACTGAGAGTGATGAGTACAGAGCTCTGTGATCAAACGGCGACTTGTTACCCGCTCCTTGATAAGCACAGCTGGAACGGGCTCCAGCCCCACCATGACCCTACCCGGGGTAGCCGATTAGAGAATGGGGTACAGAGCCAGCTCGAGGATACTGTTAGCCTGGGTTAGCTCTGGGAAACAGAGCGGCTCACCTGACAGTGTCCTGAACACTAATTTCCCCGAACGATTAACCTATTTCAGTGTTTCCTCAGCAAATGTTTGACACATCCAGAAGATGAGCTCCTGCAGCTGTAATCCAGGGTGCATGAAGCTTCAGCTCTTCACTAACCGCAGGTTAGACCACAGTCGGCAGCTGTAGTCCGAGACATTGTCACACATTAAAAACTAGTGAATCATCAAGTATATTTAAATCTGTGTAAAACAAAAAAACTGACATTCAAACTTATTTCTCCCGTTAATGATCTTCACATTTACCATCAAATGAATACATTGTAACTAGTGAACACTCTACCTCTGTAAGCTTCCTGCACACTTCAAACCCAAATGATAGCGGGCTGTGCAGGAGTTCCAGTTTTGTTTTTGTGTTTACTTCTTTTGCCAGGACTGTTAAAGATTTTATAGAAAATAGCTTTTTTTTCTCCTTAGAATACAGCTGTGAGTTGAGATGGTTCAGACGTATCTAAGCAGTGTTTTTTATTTACTTCATGCACACGTTGAAATACTTCTGCACTTTATCTCATTCCAAGAACAAGCCTGAGACGAGGAGCAAATTGTGACTGCACGCAGAAGTCAAAGTGCACGATAAAGTCTGTGGTGCTGCCGTTAGTAAAACATCCACATGGAGTATTTTTTTTCCCTCAGCGGATCTTTACAGGACTTGTGCGTACTTTGTTCTCTTTAGGTTGATGTTGTGTTCCAAATGAAGGACTGCTGGCTTTTCTTTTGTACACTACATTAAAAGTTTGTTTCAATCATAAACTTTGGGTGTATGTTTATAAAACTCACAGTCCAAAACAGCCCTTTACAAATTAAGTTTCTTTGCTTTTCACTTTTTCCCCGTTTTCCTTTGTTGGAAATATTGTAATGTACCTTACAGTGTAAAATGGTGCAAGAATTGTAAAGGTCTCACCAGGGTTGTGAGAAGGTTCAGGTAAGTGAATATAGTCTTGTATATACTGTCTAATGTTACGTTTCCAAACAGACACGAAGTCCAACAACCAGTGATCACTGATGACATCACATTATCTGTTCGCTGACGTATGTTTTTTAGAACTCTACATGGCTCATGTTTAAGTGTTTATTACTGGCATTCATGTTTTGAACATCACACGAAGCTCCTCTCACGGTGAGAAAGTAACAAAGCCTCAAACCTTGCCGCTCTCTCCTCGATGCTTTCACAGTTGGGATGAGTTGGTTTTGATGATCAGTTTCGTTTTTCTGAAAAAGGCAAAAGGATGGTTCGTGCAAAAATGTTCTTATTATGGTTCAAAGGTCAAGCGTCCACACCGGCTCAGGGACGAGCAGCTGGCCTAGGTGGAGGAATTCAAGTATCTCGGGGTCTTGTTCACGAGCGCCGGGAGATTGGCAGATGGATCGGGGCTGCGTCTGCAGTGATGCGGATGCTGCACCGGGAAGCTGTCGATTTACCGGTCAGTCTACGTCCCTACCCTCACCTGTGGTCACAAACTTTGGGTGGTAACCAAAAGAATGAGATTGCTAATAGTGGGAGCAACGAGCATCCTCCAAAGGGTGGCCGGCCTCTCCGTTAGAGAGAGGGTGAGGAGAGCAGCCAGTCGCGAGGGGTCGCACTGGTGCAGTAGTCAGTACTGTCCCTTCACAGCAGGGAGGTCCTAGGTTTGAATCCTCTGGCTGGTTGAGGCCTTTCTGTGTGGAGTTGGCATGTTCTCCCTGCACCTTTATTTGGTGGATCTTGATTGGCCGCAGGCGTGAACGTGGGTCTGTGTTGACAGACTGGCGATCTGTGCAGCTGCTTCTCAGCTGGGATGAGTTCGGTAGGTGTGGCGTGCCGTGTCTTCTTTGTGTGAAGATCTGTCGGCTTTACGGAACGTGCTGTCGACTTGGTAGACTTCAGCAAAGTCGAGCCATACTTCCAATCTTATCTCCTTAACTGGGACACCCGACTCAACAGCAGCACAGAGGTTCATTTACTTTTGCCTGTCTGTCCTGTAATCTGGGTACACTCTTATTCTAAATTACCATAAAGCTGTGCTGCAGTCCAAGAGCCACAATCGTGCTTTGAAAACATTCTGCTTTTGTGGAGCAGCCCGGCCTCCACAGGACTCCATCACTCTGAAAGCAACATGTCAACTGTAATCACTCACCCAGTGTACAAAAATTAAGCAATAGATCAATCACCCACACAATTACAGACATTACAGAATTGCTCTGAAGCACTTCAGCATCAAGAAGCAATTCTGTGTTTTGTCATTAATGTCAGAGTGCAGAGGTGGGAAAGAGCTCTGAAGTTCTTTGTGTGTGGGCAGCAAAGCTGAGAAAGAACTGAAGTACTTGTAAATAATTTCTCTGAATTCACCTTGACATTCATTTTAAGACTTTGGATCAAATATGAATATCAGAAATCAGTTTAAGTGGCAGTTTATAGCCTACACTGCACAGAAAACAATTACTACATGATGGAGTAGGAGGCATCTCGTTTTCAGCTATAACACTTCTACATTTGTCATTTCAAAGATGCATTTTATTTGAACTAATCTTAAACGATGCAATTTGTCACTGAACGCAGGGTCATTTTAGCTCTTTTTTTAAAAATATTTATTGGTTCTAATTTTAAAGCTGTAGGGCCAGATGTGCACAGCTCAACTATCACAATATATTCTGTAACATGAATCTAGCTATATATCCACAATCCAGAGGGTTTAATATGATGTGGGCCTTTTGCAGCTGTAACAGCTTCAACTGTTCTGGGAAGGCTTTCCACAGGTTCAGGAGTGTTTATGGGAATTTCTGACCATTCCTCCAGAAGCACATTTGTGAGGTCAGACACTGATGTTGGACATGAAGGCCTTGATTCCATGTCTTAAAATTAATAGGTGATTGAATACTTTTGGCAATGTAATATATATTCAGCAGTGATGCTGCACGTTGTAAGTCTACTGAAACCAAAGAAAATACTGTTTATTCCATGTGCGGTTTAAATTATGACATTTTGAGAATTTCTGTTTGAGATTTTTGTGACTTTTGAAAAATGTTCTCCCAATTTGAGGCAATGAGGGAAAATGGAGGGAAGGTGAAGCAGGAGATGTGCGTGCTGAGCTCAGTAAGGGGGAAGGGGAGAATCTACACAATCTGGCAACATTTGAGCCATACTTGTTGTGAAGTTATTAATAGAAATGTCGAGCAAACACAGCCCGACGCGCCGGCGAAGTTGCCAGAGGCTAAAATATCTTAATGCATGACAGGACGGGAACTTTAGCACTTAAGCGCGTTTTCCTCCAGTGGGGAGGACCGTGACATCTGAGGTGAAGGAGAACAGAAGGTATTCTCATGTTCTTGTCTTTTACACCATGGCAACACAAACAATGCATTGACTATTTAAAACATAGTAATGTATAAGGGGCAGCTCATAAACTGCATAAGGCTAAATAACCCTTTGGCTCCAATGTCTGTGGTCTCAGTTTCTGATGAGTTCATGGTCTCAAGTCTTAATACAGCATCATGTTCCCTTTTGTATCTCAGTAGATTGAATGCTCGTGTGATTTTAATATTCACACTGACAACAGCAACACCTCCGACACCAAAGGGCTCATCAGCGTGCGACTGGACCGGCCCGTACTACCGTTCATGTATCAAAACAAATGCAAACCGATCAATCAACAAGCATCGTGTCAATGTCATCACGACCGATACTTTCATTAGTGCACGTTAACAGATTATTATTGACCGTATTGCTCCTGTCCGAACTATTAATGTGTGCGGTCCATCTAAAGCACCCTGGAGAATCTGAAAGCTGGCAAAAAGAAGCTGAGAGAAAATATAGAAAAAATAAACTCCAGATTAATGAAATCACATCAGCCAGACTCAATCCTACAACTCCCACCTCACTAACAATAACCAGTCTAATTCTATTTTCATCCATTGATAAGTTACTTAATCCTTCCAAAACTGTACCAACTGAATTTATTTCAACAAACAAAGTGTGACAAATCAGCTTCTTTCTACAAGAACAAGTTTGTAATATCAGCAGGAACATCAGAACCTCACAGTCTGATCAAAGTACTGCCACAAGCTCAGCGTCCACGATCTCACCCGGAAACTCAAAAGATCTGGAAGAAATTATTCATCAGTTAAAATCGTGCACCTATTTACTCGACCCCATCCCCACCAAATTATTCAAATCTGTATTTCATTGTTTTACAGTTTACTAAATATTATCAACAGCTCTCTGCAGTCTGGTATTTTCCCCGTTTCTCTCAAATGTGCTGTGATCACTGCGCTATAAAATTACTCTGTAATTGGTAATTATAGACCTGTTTCTATTTTTTCATTCCTCAGCAAAATATTTGAAAAAATGTTTACAAACAACTTAATGAATACCTTTTAACTTACAGTCTTTATGATAAGGATCAATCAGGGTTCAGAACCAATCACAGCTTTTGCTAAAATCATCAATGAGCTGAAGATTTCGTTTTAGTTCTGCTCGATCTCACCACTGTCCGTGATGTTGATCATGATATTCTAATTCAAAGGCTTCATGGCTCAGTCGGTTTATCAGGTCAGGTTCCTGATTGGCTCCCATCATATCTACAGGGTGCTTCAATTAAATCTGCACTAGTAAAACTCAATCAGGGGTTCCTCAGGGGTCTGTCCTTGGTCCATTACTCTTTAACCTTTACATGCTCCCGCTTGGTACTGTCATTAAGAATCATAATACGTCCTACCACGCTTATTCAGATGATACACAGTTATAATTTTCTTCTGATGATCTCACCTCTGTTTACAAACTAATCACATTAACTGTTGGATGTCTCAAAACTTTTTAGAACTGAACTGAGACGAGACAGAAATATTTGTTGTTCGTCCAAAAAGTCAGAGACTGAATATTTGTTCATATTTATCAGATTTAGCACAGCGAGCAAGTCAGGAACCTTCACATTATCGTGGATCGTGATCTCAGTTTTGATAATCACATCAAGCTTACCAGAACTGCTTTCACTTAAAATTATATTTAAAAGTTAGAAAATTCATATCTCAAACTGACAGAGAAATTGGTCCATTCTTTCATATGAAGCAGGTTTGATTATTGTTACGCTCTATTTGCCGATATTACTCAAATCATCAGTAGGACGCCTCCGGCTTATTCAAAATGCAGCAGTCCTTACAGGTACATAAAAAGGTTATTCAAATTATTCACACAAGCCTGTTTTTATTATATTTTGTTGTTTCACTGCCTTAAAGAATTGTAAACCTACATGTGTTTTTATGTTTTTATCTTCTGTGTTAAACACAGTGAGTTTGCATGTGATGAAATCAGCTATATAAATAAAAAAAAAATCGCCATTTGGTTCAACAAATTATACAACGCATGTCAGTAACGATTTTCAAATTGAATATTTCATTCAGCAAGAAAGAGCTGATGTGTGTGTGTGTGTTCCCTTAAATTGTTTTAGATGTTCGTACATAAAGTAAAAGGAGAAAGAAAAGTTCTGATTGTTTACTTTGGATAGAGATAAATATGGGCTGGCTCATCCCACAGAGGCTATAAAGTGTCCAACACCAGCTCTGATTGGATATTCTGTCCCTTTTAATCAGCTTCAAAAACACCTTCATTACAGCATCCTCACGAAGACTCTGTGCCAAAAGCTTTTGTCCTTTTGAGCTGTAGAAACGAGCAGAATGAGAGTTTATTGTCCCTGTGGGATGAGCAGCCTGTGAGCTCTCAGATTTGGGATTTTGTGCTTTTTCCTGAACCTTCTAAAATCAGTGTTCATCGTTGTCCAAACGTGGCACGCCATCATCAGATCAGGAGCCATTTGTGTCTTGTGTGCAACTTTAATATTTTGACCCCAATGTGCTGTAAAAGTAAACATGGGTTCAAAGAGGGAATAAAAGTTGTCAGCCTGCGGCAGAGAAGCTGCTACAGCACAGTCACTTTAACAGTTACGTTCACTTTGAAGCGTTTGCCCGGTGATTGGAGAGGAGGAAGCGTCGCAGGGTAACTCGCAGTAAGTGGACATCTTCAGGGGACTTGATGTTTTTCTGAAGGCTTGACAATCATGACTGCCTCCCTGCTCTAGGACCCCCACCCCTCCCCTCAGGACACACGCAGGGTGAAACCAAAAATAATTGTCATTTAAAAAACCACACAGACACACAAAGGAAAGGAAGAGGGAACGAGTTCCAGAAGTGGCTTTTTCCCCCCTGTTCCATACCAGGGCACTGCCTGCTCACCTGACAACTTATTCATTTCCCCAAAGAGCAACACGTGAAATGAGGACGCCCTCAGCGAACGCCTGTGTGAGCGAGCGTCTTTAAAACTTGGCTATGAGGAATGAACAGATTAAAGTTTTCTTTGGAATCCCTCATTCAAACTGCATGAGTGAATGTTGGATGGACAAATGGTATGTTGAAAGAAAAAAAAAAAAAGTCCTGTTAAGGCGCCTCAAGCTGAGTGTCGCCATAGATGCCATCGTCTTACCCGCTTAACACCAGACGCCACACGCAGATCCGACTGAATCTGAGGGACTCGGTATGCGTGTCAATCACTGCAGTCACTTTATTCCCGAGTGAAGGAACACAGAGGCTCTGGCCTCACTCAGCGTCGAGGGGTGAAGGTTTAAGAATTTACAGGTTCAGCTTTAGATCGCTGCAGCCAGAGAGCAGACTTGTTTCTGCAGTGTTAAATATTGAGGGGATGGGGTGGTGGTGGTGGTGGTGGGGGGGGGGGCTGTGAAGTGAATGTGAAAGCAAAGGGAGGTGTTGCTCAGACACACACACAGACACACAGCAGTGTAAGTGTGTGTTTTTCATATCTGGGCCCGCTGACGTCAGAGATGTTCGGGACATTTGTGCAAACACTGACGGTGTTACTAGCTCACAGTGGTGGGGGGGTGGTGGGATGGTTGGGGGGCAGATTATCTGTGGGTGTGTTGTTGTGTGTTTGCACCCACACGCTCTTACTCCAGAAAAGTGAGAGGTTCAAGCAGCAGGCGGTTAGAGTCCAAAACTGTGCAGAAATTCACTTTGTACAATGAAAGATGCAAATAAATCCTGTTTTACTTTCTAAAGGCCTTGAAAAGACTGAAGATTTATAAAATCTAACTAATGTTAGGATGTCCTTTGGAGAACTGAGGCACACATTTATTCTGGATAAGATTCCTGGCTGAGAAGGTTTGGAAAAGCACACCTGCACGCCTCCCTCAGCAGAGTTGCACGAAGATCTGATCATCAGAATCTCCCAGAGGACCGAAGGTTTGGAGAGAAGCTAAAGAAAGTGACAAAATAAAATTATGTCTAATGTAATTTACTTAGACCCCTAAATGTTTCTCCTTGGGACACAAATATAATAAAAGTGAATGCATTTTTTTTTTTTTGACAGCATAAAAGCCAAGAGCACCGTTAGAGGACAAAAAACTTAAATTTGACCGAATCGTTCGGGAAAGTCAATCAGATTCAGTTTCTGACGTGATCATGAACTCGTTCGCTGCGGTGACGCTTTTTCCTTTGAGATTTCTGAACATTTTTGTTCCCGTGGTTTCTTTTTGTCTCCTTGGAAATTGTGTAACTTGGTAAAATGAATGATTATAATGAATGTTTGGTTACCATCAGTGAACTTTACAGGTACTGTAGGTTCAGGCAGGGTACACCTGTACAGGTCACCAGCCTGTCGCAGTTGTTTGTATTTATTCTATTTATTTGTTTTTGTCTCATCTCCTTTAAGATGAATTTCACACAGAAAACCGGGCCGGCAAGCTGTTGCACAAATAACTCTCACTTGCATACGATGGATAAATTTGTGAGCCTCCTCCGTGCTCATGGATGCGCCGCCGCTCGTTTGTGGTCTGCCTAACAGCTGAAATGGACATATTAAAGTTTGTCACATTAGTGCTGGCAGAAACCCAGCAGACAGGATCACTTTGAAAGACTTTAATCCAAAGACATCATTAAGAGGAAGAATCATAATCACAGGATAATAGAGAGAAAGAGACGATGACAGCCGCAGAGGGTAAATGCAGAGGCAGAAAAAAAAAAAATCAGGACTTACAGGACAAAGAAAAATGAGACAAAAAGATGAGCGAAGGTGAGAATTCAAATAAGGACGCTTCCATCTGGAAGCTGTTTTCTTCCAGCCTGAGAACTCTTTCAGCGACCTGAGAGAAAGGAGAAGAAGTCGTGTGTTCTGTGAATGATGGAGAGGCTGCCATGATGCAATTTTAGCACTCGCTTCCCACACAGCTGGGCCTTTTGTGCCGTCTGAGCAGCTCTGCCTTCCTGCTCCCACTCCACACACACACACACACACAAACAACAACGTGAATGTGTGCACGTCTTTCATAACTTTTGAACAAGCGCGGTCATTATTCAGAGTTATCGATAAGTTGTCCAAAGGCATGATTCACTTTGGTCATTTTCAGTGGTAAATTATCCTCAGACAGCTGAGGGATTAAAACATCAATTCAGGGTTGAGATGGACTTTAATTTGATATCTGAGTGACAGGAACCTGAATCGCTCTCTTATATTTTAGGCCTAATTTATCACGGTGGCATTTTACAGATCTAACCTTTGTTGTAGAAACTTAAGAGGAGGAAAAAAAAAACTTTTCAAAGAACTTAAATGGAAAGGTCATATTTTGGTAATCATCTGCAACCTCCTGACTTATGAAGTCAAATTTACTATATTTAGGGACACCATGAAATGTAAATGTTTAATATCAGATAAATAACTGTATAAATAGGATTTCAATCCAGCCTGCAACAGCAATTTTTCCCCCAATTTCTTTTTTTGCTGCTTTTGTCAGGTGCATGTTCAATTAAAATCAATTAAATTCAGTTTTATAGCAGCAAATCACAACAACAGTCACCTCAATGTGCTTTATATTGTAGGTAAAGACGCTGCAATAAACAGTCAGATGACCCCCTATGATCAAGCAGTTGGTGACGGTGGGAAAGAAAAACTCCCTTTTAACAGGAAGAAACCTCCGGCAGAACCAGGCTGACACAGGAGAACTGAAGCTCATGCAAACACACATTAAATAATGACATTTACCAGCATTATTTATTTATTTATTTATTTTTTTCGGCCCGTCATGTCTGGCGGTTTTGCAGTCAGAATGATGATCTGAACGCACTTTTGGACCAAACATATTTGCTTTACAAGAAGAGCTCTATATGTTGTCTATAGGCTATTCTTGTTAATTTTTTTATTTTTATTTTATTTATTTTTGCCAGATCTGACAGGTGGGGAAAGAAGGAGAGAAAGAGAAATAGAAGGAGAATAAATATATATATATATATATATATATATATATATATATATATATATATAAATAAATAAGTGTGTGTGTGTCCGTGTCCCGCAGTATGGGGACACACACACTTCCATTCCAATAACTTCCATA
>VUQJ01032390.1:31568-45510 GCA_015108635.1 Andinoacara biseriatus | reverse complement strand
GCACTAAGCAGCTCACCACCACATCCAAGCTTGGTGGCATCAGAGGAGCTGCCAAAGTGTTCCTTTTTTTAGGGACGGCAGTCACCAAATTACAGCCACTGGGGCAGTTAACTCCACCCGAAAGCTCGTACCAGACCCGCCTAACAGCCTCTATGTCTGAAGAGCGCATAAACTGGGGACGTGTGTGTGTGTCAGATCTTTGTGTTTATTTGACATCCTACATGCAAACACTTGTGTGAGTTTTATATTTGTGTAAAAATGTCAAACAGGTGTACAGTGATACCCTCGGTGCTTATGACTATCATGCATATTGTATAGCCCAAGGGCAGTTGTGGCTACATTAGTAGTTTACCACCACCGAGTATAATTGAGGTGTGAATGAATAGTGCATGAAATTTCAAAGCACTTTGAGTACCTTGAAAAGCACTATATAAGTCTAAGGTATTATTATTATTATCATTATTATTATTATTATTATAGTCTGACACAAGGTTACTGATGCAAGTAACTTGTGTCAGAGCTTTTTGCAGCTTCAGAATAACATCATGCTTTTTGGGGGGGGGGGTACAGCAATAGGGAACAAAAAAAAAAGTTAATACTAAGTGACCCCATGCAGAATTCAGTTTATTCTCTGCAACACTGGTAAGTCATGTCAGATCATTTGTGCACAGTCAGCACTGTGATCACTTTGAGCCACGATGTGATTTTAATCAGCGCCGAGTGTTGACGTGGCCGCTGCCAATACACTTGTGTTGTAGTGCCAGCTGGCACTCGGTGAGCTCTCTGCCCCACCTTAATTCTGCCAACTGAAGTACTAAAAAAGCAGAGCTAAAATGGTCCAGAGAATGAAAACGGGGAGCATTTCATATCAGGTTTGGTGTATTTTGGCACTAAGGTCTTTGAGGGCCCATGGCAGTGCTCTCACAGGGTTTAGCTTGACACAGGCAAATGCTATCTGTTGTTGGAACTCTGGTCACAACTGCAGTGGGTGTGAGGGCAGATAAGTACCCAGCACTTGGTGAAGGATGGTACATATATGAAATGTAAAGCTAGTCTAAGATGATGGGTGCTGGAAACCCAAATAACTAGTAGGTTTTGTTAGAGATTCCTCAAGCTGGTGCTTTTACCATAACCACTGTGACACAAATCCCTTTGGGGTTGCGTCAGGAAGGGCATCCGGTGTTTCAATCTGCCAAAGCAAACATGCTGAACTACTCACCGTGGCGACCCCATGTGAATAAGGGAGCAGCCGAAAGTAGCTTTTGCTGTGTTTTATTGTCACTCAACATCTACATCTCTTTCCTCTCGCTCTCTTGTCCAATTTCCACCTTTTTATCCAACAGTAAAGCAGTCGAATTTGCAGACGTTTCTGTCTTCTCTTGCCTGTTATGACAGCTTCAACCACCTTTGGTGGTTTAGACAGAAATATTGTGCATGTGGGTGTAGGCTTGATTGACACGGGGAATGAGACACGTTTGAGCCTCTCAGGGGAATTCCTTAATGTTTCTTCTTGTCTTTGCTTTGTTTGAGAGAAAACCAAAGCTTATGCTAGTACTGTTTCAGCACTGCTGGGTCTGGGGGATCAGTGGTAACGCTATATTCTCCAAAGACACATACACTGCAGGATCAAGTACAATTTCTGTCAATTTGGGCTCAGAATCTTAGCTAATATCTTTAAGAATAGGTATAAAGACCACGGGACCACATGGAAGGGATTTTCACCAAGTGTCCGCTTACTTTTTGACAGGTAGCGCAGGAGAGATGCAGAGACGAGAGTCCTTTTTTTGTGTTCATATGATCCTGCAGCACCCCCCTTGCCTGCATCCTTCTCCTCACTGCTTACACACAACTCCCGCTCTTTCTTTCTTTTCTCTTTCTTTTCATCCATTTTTTCGCCCTCTACTTTTTTCTTTTCTACTCTATTTTCTGCACTCCCTCCAACTATACACACATATGCATACTCACTCCACTGCTGCCCCGCAGACAGTAAAGTGAGACAGGAATAGCCGCCCATCCATCCATTAAACCACTCGCCCTTTGGATGGGAGGACAGATGAAGAGCCAAGGCAACAACAATTAAGGCTGAAGGCTTTGGTTTGTTTCCGTCTCAGCCCGGATGTTTCACAGCTCTCAGCTGGAGGGAAAGAAGAATTTATACATACAAATGCCAGGGCTGGATAAAAGTGGGTATTACTGCCTCCTTGATTGTGGCATGTAGTATTGGCTTATTTTCATGATGTGTTTATAGTAGCCTTATATGACTTTCCTGGGAGATAATAAACTGTACTGGACTTGTTCCTGTCTCAGTTTTTTTTTACTCCTCTTTGATGCCCAGCACCTCTGTCTGCAAATTTTCTGTTACATCCTTCCAAATGGGACACAAATCACTGGTCTGACCAAGGAGAAATGGCTCCACAAATTAGAGCATGGGTGACACTTTTTTAGATTTACAACATATACTTGTTATACCTCCCATAATGTCGCAAAGAGACAAACTACAGAAATTGTAGGTGTATAAATAAGTCTGGTGGTGTCTTCTGTATATCTTCCAGCTCTTTTGTGTGCTGTGTGTCATTGTGTGATGCTGACTATATATGCCCTAGCTCTGTCCTTTTGGCTGCATTCTTCTGACCAAGCCAAGGCCAGTGGTGTTTTTTTCTTTTTTGCATAATGGTATAATTTGGCAGCTATTTTTATTGCAGGGAGCAAACTACAGGGGCCAGATATTCATGCTTCCTGGCCAGGTCCACATCATGCACATGCTCTTTGCTTTCCCTAAATAATACCATTATTTCTCTGAATAGAGCAAATCACATTTGCAATTGCAATGGTCAGAGATTTAATGGATCATTTTTTTCATGTGCAGGAAATCTTAATAAGATTTTGCATGAATTTGGACTGTAAGTTTTGGATTGATGTGCATATGTTATGTGCATGTGTTGCTATTAATCCACTTTTTGATTATTTATTTAAAGGATCTGTGTCAGTTTAGAAAAAAAAAAAGTTTTATAGACTAAACAACTAGAAATGTCCTGGGACATCAGATGAAAGAGAGCATCAAAGATCAAACTTTTTTAATGGTCTTGCATTTTAGTAGAATTAGATCAGACACAACTCAAATAAATGAAATAAGCTGAACGTTCCCTCTGCGCCCCCTTCTACTCCCCTCGGGTCTGATATCGCAGGAAGTCAAGTCATGTCCTCCTCCTGCTTCCTGTGAAAATGGGATCATGTTGCTACAAAACTTAAATGTTCATCAAGGTCCGGTGGGATGTCTTTCCAGGCCTTATGCAGGGTTACGGAGCTGTGGATCAGAGGAAGAACTGACATGAAAAAAGTTAGAGATTTAAAGGTCACTTCATGGGATTAGCCTCAAGGGTCATGATTGTTACTCCATATGCTGTATGGATTAAGTGACCTGGTAATAATGCTTTGTTTTTTCTTTAGGAATTACTTTTTAGGTTGAGCGGGAGGGGTGACTGTGCTGAAGTGTTAGGTCAGTGCAACCTGTGTAAAGTAGGCAAACAAAAATACACAAACACACACATGCTCACATCTGATGACCGCAAGTAGCAGTGAGTGTGTGTGTGTGTGCGTGTGTGTGTGTGCGTGCGTGCGTGTACATATATGCACGCGCACACTATGACATCACAGAGTCTGTTTCCTGAGAACATACACACTCAGACATACAAACCTTTACACACACATTTGCGCTTGCACACCCACTTTCCCCTGTAAATGAATGGCGGCCTTGTTGCAATGCTCGTTTGCAGGAATAAACTTTTCCAAAATTTACTGTAGGTGATGTCCTCCGTGCTATCTGATTGGCTAGTCAGACGAGACTTACTCTCATGAGAACTGTGGGTTACAGGAGGCAGACAGTGACATTTTGGTGCGGTTGAAGTCACTTTTCTTCCCAGAGCCAATTCCTGGCAAGCGCGCCAGAGGGGATTGAGTGCATTTGCTGTCCACAGCCTCAGTTTCAAAGTCGGCCTTTGAGGTGTGGTATAAACAGCAGGACTTTGCAATTATGAATTAGCAGACCATTTCATAATATTTCAGTGCAAAACTGCAACTGACCACTGCTCTGGGCTTGTATCGGTGGGTCCATGTTAATGGACTCACCACCACTTGTCTATTTCGTATTAATCCTCTTATAGTACTGATTCACTGAAGTCAGCCCTTTTTTTGCTTTGGAATAATACCTTGAGGTTTTTGTCTCTGAGGTTTCTCATGCACTATATGACAGCTCAGTATATACTAAAACAATGATGCGCCACATTTAGTCTACATCTCTTTTGTAAGACACAGCCTAAAGTTTAGTTAATAATGCAGGACTCACCCTGGATGATGGAACAATGAAATACAGCAATGCAACACAATGGTGACAGAATGGTGATCCAGTCTTGCCTGTGCACTTTTCCTTTCTTCTTTACCCCTGTTTTTCCCCCTCAGAAACACTTAGATGTACATATTCCTGTCTACAAACAGTGTAGACAGGAATGCAACTAATAACTAAAAGTGCTATAAGGTCAACTGGAGGAAATGTATACTTTTGTTACATTAAAGCTGATGCTGCTTTCCTTCCTTTGTGTCTTTTCAGGTGTTTAAACTAAAAATGTTGCCACAGTGCTCCCTTCTGCTGTTTCTATGTATGATCCAGCTGCCCTCTCCTTCCTCTGCCTTGCCCTTCGAGCAGAGAGGCTTCTGGGATTTCGCCCTGGACAGCATGGACAGCGAGGCGACCATGACAATGATGAGGGATGAGACAGAAGGTTCAGCCACAGAAGAGACCACTCATGAAATACCCACATGCCCCTTTGGCTGCCACTGCCATCTCAGGGTCGTCCAGTGTTCTGACCTCGGTTAGTGGGAGTGTGTGAGAAGGAAATAGAATAAATATGTACGTCTGTAATGTTTTGTTTCACAGTGTGAGTGCATCAGGAAGTTCAAAGAGAGAAACAAAGTAGTTCTATTATCAACCCAAGCCTTGCATAATATTTATAAGCCGTTCTTTATAGTGGGAGGGAGGGGATTTCTCCATTGGGATACTGGTGGTATATTTTGACAGGGAAAGGCATGTCTTTGAGGGATTTTGTGTTCCAGACTTTGAGTGAAGCTACTTGGTGGGAGAGGAGAGACAGAAAAAGAGAAAAGACCGTGTCGAGAGATGAAAGGAGAGAGCAAAACTAAAAGAATCAGAAAGGGATAAAGTCAGAGGGTTAGATGTTGGGAGAGAAAAGGGTACGGTTAAAAAAAAAAAAAAGGACCGGTACTTCTATAGTGCTTTTTTATACTCTAACTAAGCACACAAAGTACTTTCTGCTCCATTTTTCTATGCTTGAGCGTTTTTATCTAACATACACACTTCAGAGGGTGCATCAAAGGCAAAGCAGGGTTCAGTAACTTGCCTAAGGACACTTTAACACACACACCGGAGGAGTTGGGAATTGAACCACCAACTTTCTGATTGACAGACGACCCACTCTACCTCCTGAACCACAGCCTCCACAGGCTGGATTAAAAAAAAAAGAAGAGTTTGTGATTCGCTTACTGTCTTTAAGGAGCTGTTATGTGGTTGTTTTTGCATATTTGCTTGGTAACATCTGATATTAAGGTCACTATTAACTACTTGCTTATTGTAAGTATATTATAACCATATTTGCTCTTTATTAGTCGGTATAAAGCACTAAGGCATTCCTTTTTTCTGCATGAAAAAGGCATAAATGACCACTAGTCCATTAACTGGGCTAGTGGTCATAGAATATGGAAACTGTGAATTTTCCTTCAGTAACATCCTAATTAGACCACTGCTATTTGATATAAAGTAAGGAAGTCTTTGAGAAAATGAAGTCTTTGCTATCCCTTGCACACCAAAAAGTTTGAAATTATACAGCAAGTTTAGGAATTTGTTCCCGGCCTTAAGAAACTTTTAATATATATGTCAGAAAATCTCCATTCAGTCGATTTTGCTTGATTTTCACCCATTTTATTTATTTCCAGAATACAAGTTTATTTTCACGGTGTAATGCAACACTTCTGAATTGCAGTTTTTGAGTTTCATTAGGCATTTGCTAAATTTGTGTTTTACTTTCCCACAGAGCGTTTACCATGTGCCCCTTCTGGAGGCAATAACTAAATTTAATTCTGTCTAAAACACTTGCAGCAATTTGGACAATTTGACACATATTTTGCTTCTACTAACCATCACTACTCCAACATATGAGTTCAGACTCTTGCATGCTTATTCTTTTTGCATTGTCATCTACGTAGACCGTAAAAAAAAAGATGCAGCGGTGAGAGTGAGTCACACTTTTGGTTTGTAGATTGCAATTTGCAAACTTGTTATTTTGGGAATCACCGTCTTGGTTATTTTGGGAATCACCGTCTTGGTTTTTTTGAAGCCAGACATGACAATATTCAGACAAGAGGCAAACGTGGAAATTTGATCTCCGGCTACCACTCGTTAGCTTTGTGATCAAGGTGCATTGATAATTCAGCGTGCTATTAAATGGGATACTAACTTTGACTAGTGAAAAATTAGCTTAAAACAAAATGCATTTACTTGAAAAACTGAACAGCTGACTCCTTATTTGTTTTTTAGGACAACTGTATCCTGAGCACAATGAAACAGGACCCACTTGTCACTCAGAGTTGCTAAACACATAATAATGTGTAACTTTAAGTCATAATACAATAAAAGCGGGTATGTTTTTTTTTTTTTAAAGAAATCATCCGCTGTTTTAAAGGTGGAAATTAGCTATAGAGACCAAAACTGTTTTTTGTAACAGGCTGTAACTGTGTTTATTTCTACTCTGATGGGCTCACAGTTTTTGGCACTTCACTTTTCAGCCTTGGAGAGTGTTTGGTCACCTCATTGCTATTATATAATCTTCCGCATTACTGCAACCAACTAGACTGAAGAGGACTAGTGTGATGTATAGTCACTTGCTCAAATGATGCGTAAAAACAGCTGTTGGTTTTCTTTTTATACTTAAGCAGTCTTATTCTTGGAAACTTGTGGAAATGCACTTTTTTTTTTAGCTCCTCAGAAAATGTCCCTGAGAATTATATTGCGTGGAAATGCACGTGTGTTAAAAGCCGCCAACTTTAGAAGAGTGACTCTGTGTGACCCTCTTTGCCCTTTGAAGAGGGTCACACAGACGCATGAATGGCGAACTGCTGTTGAAATATGAGCAAAACACCACTTTAGATAGAGCACATATTCTATTATTTTGAGACTATAATTTATTCTAACTTTAGATAAGAACAGTGATGCCAACTTAGCAACTTTGTCGCTAGATTTAGCAACTTTTCAGACCCCCCTAGAGCCCCCCCACCACCAAAAAAAAGCGACTAGTGACAAATTTAGCAACTTTTCTTGTGACCTTGGCGACTTATGGAGAGTTTTGGAGGTAGGTCTGAAACCTGAAATCCTCCACAGTCGCTGTGTTTTATACAGCCTTTGTACTGCGTCCCTTGATACACTTTGGCATCACCCGGACCTCGCTTCGGCGCAGAGGGGGGACCCCACACCCTGGACCTCGCTGTGACCTCGCTTTCGCCTTTAGCAACTTTAGACAGCGTGTTTTCTTACACAAAAGTTGGCAACAGTGGCCCGGATAAACGAGGAGGGTTGAAGGTAGAGCTAGCAACTACACCCCACATAACAGTGTCAAATTGTGGCACCGGCCCTCGAGGCCTGGAGTTGAATATCCCTGGTCTAGGCAAAGGATTAAAGTCATTAATTTATTTCATAAAGTTCATTTATTTAGGGAGTTTTTTCCTGACTTAGCTACTTTCCCTACTGAAGAGTTGGCAACGGTGGATAAGAATGGGCCATATTTATTAAGTGCTATTAAAGGGAGAATGGCTATTCTTTGGTATTTCTGTCTTAAGATAGGAATTAATGTACAGCAACTTTCATATGTTATAAACCGGCAGTTACTAGAAGATTACTGAGTAAAATCCTTAACTGAAGACCTAGTAATTATAGAATATGGTCAAAGCCATTTTAAGAGCTCTAAAATGGCTAATAAACAACACAAATGAGCAGCTATTTAATGGTCATATATGCACCTTAACATAAAGAATTATTTGCCATTATATGCACCATGAGAAAAACTACGCTGTGCCAGAATTAGTGGTTGATTTAAAAATATGTTTTTATTTTTCGATCGATAAAAATAAAAGCAGGACCAAGCCCCAAGTTTTCATTGTGTTTTTACTCTGCCTGCAAATTAATTTTAGTCACATTTCCATAAAGGCATCCAGTACAATTTTGTCCATGTCTATTTAAAAGGGGTTAAAAGAAGCTGAATTATGTCTTAATTATGGATATAAAGATTCTTCACGTTATACTAGCTATATAACTCTAATAAGATGCCTCGGTTTAGACATAATGGTTTTGTCAAATCATCATTTTACAACCTCTATATACTTACTGTCCCTGGTCTTTCAGCAGTGGGTAAATGTGGAAGCGTATAATTTCCGAGATGTCAAGTGCTTATTTAGAACAGATGTATTTTGGTGGTGGCGTCTGTCTCCTCTCAGTGTGGATCCCAGCACAACGTTGAGTATTTGTGTTGAGATGAACTGGGGTTTTAGAGGGTGCTAGTTTTGTCAGTTTGTGGTAAAGGCTTTGAGATTTGTGGCAGATGTGGCTGAAGAGGTGTGGTTTGTGGTTTAGAGGGTTAAAGGATTCATTTAATCAGGGTCTTGGTGAAAGCTTTTTTTTCCGGTCCGTCTATCACGTCTGTTAGTTTTGATGACTGGCGTACAGATTTGAAGGTTTCCATCTGGCAAGAGGCATGCCAAAAGCTCCAGGTGTCGACTGCAAGGTAAATATTTCCTACCACATGAGTCATGCTGGTAACATCCTGAACCCTTAAAGTCTCACAGCAGCTGTAATAACTTTATTACTTCTGAAAAGAAAAAAATATATAAATACAGAGATGGTTTATGATTTAAAGATTATACCATGGATGGAAACTCAGTTTTTTCCAGCTTTCACAAATGTATATTTGCTCCCTAAGGGTAAAATCTTACTGCTGCATTAGATCTCTCAGTACTGTGAGGATGCGGTTTGAGCAGAATATCAGAGGGTGCTGCTAAGGCTTGGATCTTATGTGGTGTCATAGAGGGTGTGGCACAGCCCAACCAAAGCCATATATCTAAAATTACCTCTAGATGGACAGCTCTGGGCTGAGTCCTGCGGGTCAGATGTGGTTGGTGGCAAACTTGATCCCAGTGGGACAGCTGGCACTCTCTCACCAGCAGGCACAGTTGCATCATGTCCTCGGTCCAGAAGAGGTTGTCCCTGGTTGGGATTCATTCACTGTGGCCTGTCTGGATTAAGCAACCACATCTGACACACTTGTCCACGTGGCTCTGTCATGTGGTCTTGTTAATGATCACTGGTAGCTGTGTTTGTGTGTGTGCTGAGTGAAATAGTGCAGGTGTATTTTCTAACGCCACTTTGGTGTCTGCGTCTTGCAGTCCATTCTAGCCTGTTTTGAATTTATTGCTTGGTTACCGATATTAATAGTCGGTCTTAACACTGTCTACTCCAGTGACGAAATATTCCAGCAGTCAGTGCTTTCACATCCTTGGAATAGTGTTAAAAATCAAACTTTCAGCTCTTTCTTGTGATAGATATAAATGTATGTATATACAGTATATATTCATTCTGGGATGAATCTTGAAGGTTTCATGAGTAACTGGTAAGTTGAAAAGAAAACTCCGGCTGGGGAAAGTACTAACTGTAACAGATTTTGGTTTTCAAGCTGGTCACCAATCTTCTTAAGTCACATTTTGGTTAAAATACAGAGGCTTACTTTCAATTCAACAATTCCTCACCACTCACACATTAACACACAAAGCTTTTATTTCTCTGTATACAACAGGGCTGTGCCAGTCTCCTTTTCATTTGATGTGTGATTTTATAGTACTTAAATCACATCCTTTGTGACTTCTGTCAAGTTGGACACCAGATGGAAAACATCTGGTGTCCCCATCTGGTGGGAGGGGAATTTGTGTTTCTGCTTGTGCGAGTGTGCATGCTTGTCCTTGTCAGTGACAAACCAATAATGGTAGCTATGTGTGTCACGCTGACGTATGTGTGTGACCTACATGGTCGTGTCTTTGTCCACCTTTCATTAAAATAATAGACAAGGAGCACCAAGGTACTCATTTGACACTGTGTGGGAGCGTGATTGGGTTAATTTTTAGGCCTTTAAAACACACACACTGTCTATTTATTTTCCACAGTCTGTGTCTGGCTAAAATAGCCTTACAACTTCCCAGTTTAAAGCAAACTGGCTTTTAGGGTGTTGGTTTGTAGTCACCCATGAGAGCATTTAGCAGAGGATAATACCCTTCTGTGTTTTTACTGGTCTTGTCTTCAGGTTTGACTGAGGTGCCAAAGAGTATTCCTCGAGACACCAAGTTCCTGGACCTGCAGAACAACCGCATCACTGAGATTAAAGAGGATGACTTCAAAGGCCTTACTAACATATATGTAAGAGACAGAAACACTGCGCAGGATGTTAGCTTTTACCAAAATTCCTCTATTCATTCACAATAAACGAGACACTGCAGTATTTAACATTTTTAAAACCACACTGAAGCTCACTAACTGACTGTGATTAATCAGGGAGTCTTGATCATGGTGGCCGGTCACACGAAACCAAAAGCCACAAGAATTAAAGTCTAAACATAATATACAAATGATCACAACTCGAATCAATTTTCTGGTCATTAGTATATTTTATGAAATTGAAGTGGCAACATAATTATAGTACCTTGCTATCTAGCTGCTTTTTTTCCATTAAAGGCATCAGCATTTAGAATAGTCAGCTGTGCTCATAAAAAAAAAATTGTTTTGATTCTGTATTAAATTTCCTATATTTTCACAGCAGTTTGGTCCGGTTACATTCATAAGCATCAAGTCAGCACTCCTTGAGGATGTGCAACTCAGACATCTCAGTTTGTATTGGCTTCAGTAGTGAGAAATATAATTAAGACGCCCATTTCTCTGGGATATAAAGGTTAATTTCCTTACTTTCAGCCATCCTTCACTATGAGAGCTTTAATTGTGTTAAAGTTTGAGCCTGAAGCCAAATGGGAGCATTCAAGCTCTCTCAGCAATGAGGCTTTGCTTACTGCTGACCCATATTCAGGAGCGCCGACCAAGAGAAATATTAAGTCTGGCAGTTTAGGAAACTCCTGACATGAAATTACACAATACCATCTCTATTGAGTTCTGTTTACATCAAACATCATCTGTCTCCATCTTTCAGACAGTGTAGGTGGGAAGTCTTCTAGCTGATGGACTGAGCTGTTTTCTGGATCTATTTTAATTCACTCAAACATGCTTATAGTAGGAGCAAAGGGCACAAAAAAGACCAAATAGGTTTTGACTTTGCGCTGTCCTTGGTTGCTGCTTCTTTTCAGGGTCTGTCTCTGAGGAATAACCTTATTTCCAAAGTCCACCCCAGAGCATTTGTCCCTTTGAAGCACATGCAGAAGCTCTACTTCTCTAAGAATCTCCTGACCACTATCCCCAAAAACCTGCCTGCCTCTCTGGTTGAGATAAGGATCCACGAGAACCGCATCAAGAAGGTCCCAGCTGGAGCATTCGCAGGACTGACCAACATGAACTGCATAGGTCAGAAATGTTGATGACTTCAACATCTAGAATATATTTTGCAGTGCTGTGTTGCACTGGCATTGGATTTTGAAGATTAAAGGGAGTGTATTTTATTTCATGCCACAAATTCTCCTTTTTTTCCCCCCTACAGAAATGGGAGCAAACCCCCTTCAGAATAGTGGCTTTGAACCTGGAGCTTTTAAGGGCCTGAAACTGAATTATCTGCGTATATCAGAAGCCAAACTAACTGGGGTCCCAAAAGGTAGCAACCCATCTATGTGACTAAAAGACAGGAAACTTGCAATAGAGGCATGGATGACCAAATCTGTATGACCAAAGTTCATTGACTGACCTTAACATGTCTGTTAATGAACTTCAGAGATGTTGTTTGGACAGAGCCAGGTTAGCTGTGTGCAGTCATAATTGTAAGCTACATTATGAAGCTTCTAACTGTAGCTTGATTTTTTTTTTGTATTTGTATATACATTTTTAATGCTCATAAAAGTGACATCACCTGTCACATCTAACTCTAAAAAAGTGACAAAAAATGCATTTCATAAAATTTATCTAGATTGGTTAACTAGAAAGCAAACTGTCAATATGGCAAAACAAATGATGGTCCAATAAGACGAAATCAGTTCTCACACTGACGTGAAGGCTTACGTCTATGTTATCTGCACTTTAGATCTCCCAGACAGTCTCAATGAGCTTCATCTGGACCACAATCAGATCCAGGCTGTGGAACTAGAGGACCTGAGCCGCTACAAAAACCTCTACAGGTCTCCTTCACACTAAAACACCAGACTCATTTACAACAACTGCTGATTTCTCGCACCCTGATGCATCACAGTCCCAGTCAGCAGTGCCCCTTAGGGGTAATAATACAAATTACATTGACATGCTACTTAAAAGCCATGCTGCTTTGAGAGTCCTTTCCCACTCAAGATAAGCTGGTCCCCATCATCACTTTCCACATCCACTCTAGCTCTTCTCTCGGCCTTTGGTATTTTTCAAGCTTCTCGTGTTCCTTCTTCTCGTTGTGACTGTTGCTTGGTAATACTACATCTGTCACTACTGCCTTTCTCCTCTGCTTTTCTGTTGGTTAGCCATGACTAATTTCTCCATCTGTATCTGAATGTTCCACAGAATCTTAGCTAGGTCATTCTCAACTACCCTTTGGGGCGTATCCCATTTTGACCTCGGGACTTCCAGGTCATACTCGGCACAGATGTTCCTGTATACTATGCGAGCCAGTTGGTTATGGTGTTCCATGTGTGCCCTGCCTGCGAGCATATTGAGCCCTGCTTCACACACTTTTTAGATGGTCTGTACCATACAACAAACAATATTATTTGTCAGTTAAACCCATTAGGTTATGACACAGCACAGTAATGCCCCTAGCTTTAAGCCATGCCACTCTCCAAATAAATGAGTTCAAAAGAAATTCTCCATACAATCGTTACAAAGGGTTAAACTATCATGGCTCCAAACATGTTTTTGATGCTGTTGGGTTGGGCATTTTCATATGGCAGTCTATGGCTTTTAGAGCCATCCTTATGTGGTTACACCAAGAACCTCAGATTTCAGCACTTCCACGTTTGCTTAATTTTTCAGCCCAGGAGGGTGCTTCACGGTGAACACCCAAGGCCTTCCTGCTCTGAGGCAACAGTGTTACTGAGTCATGGTGGTGCATTTATAGTCCCAGAGGCAGTGCCAGGCTGATGTGGCCCTATTCCTCACCTGGCTTAATATAACTTTTTTGAAGTGATATTATTCTGGAAATCATGCAGTTATGTTGGCTCAACACTAGCTAAACATTTGAGTGCAATGTGCCATGCACTGGCCCATTTTCTGCCTGTTTAATATTTTCCCCATATCTTGCATTTTCCAGGTTGGGCCTTGGTTTTAACCATATCCGTAACATAGAAAATGGCAGTCTGTCCTACCTGTCCAGGCTGAGAGAACTACATCTGGACAACAACCGTCTCACTCGTGTTCCCCAAGGCCTTCCAGATATGAAATACCTGCAGGTGAGTCGAACGTGCACAAATAATTTTAGTTTCCATCTGATATTGATTCTTATTGATCCTCACAATGCTCTATTCTTCTTACCCTCTATACTTGGGCACTGCGGCTTTTTAGGTGGTTTATCTCCATTCCAACAACATCAGCCAAGTGGGTGTGAATGACTTCTGCCCTCGTGGATTTGGGATGAAGAGGACATTCTATAATGGCATCAGCCTGTTTGCTAACCCTGTCAAGTACTGGGAGGTGCAGCCAGCAGCATTTCGC